>JANPWX010000102.1:1073868-1131074 GCA_024734555.1 Trochalopteron elliotii
CGGCGGCTGCATCGCGACGGCCCCGTCTCGGCCCCGCGCCGGGGGAGGGGCCCCGCGCCCGGCCCTGGGAGGGATGGAGCCGGCAGAAACCGCTGCACCGCGCCCCGTGCTCCCTGCCGGGCAAAAAGGCTCTGCTGGGCTGGCTCTGGCTGCTCCGCGCTCAGGTAAAGCCATCAGGTAAACGCGGTGTACCGGTGATGTGAGTCATCTTCTACAGCGCACAGTAACGAGTGCTTGTGACTCAGCACGTTGGCAGCAGAAGTATGTAAATTGGGGACGTTCTGGAAGCCATATGATGTAATGTGTTGGAGATCTTTGCCTTCTTTACAGAATTAAATAGCATCTTTTATTTTGCTTTAACTAAACCGATGTTAGTTCAGAGTTTCCCCTTTATGCACCGCTTGTCTCACGTTTCCCACAGTGGTCATTCTACCTAATCAAACATACAGTCAGGGACAGTTTCAAAGGATACTGTTGGCAGATTGCTTTCCCCATGTTTCTACTTTGTCCCTACACAGAACATGCACATATCTGCCCTAGATACCTAAGGGAGCATACACAATTGACAAAGCTCTGATGTATAAAAATATGATTAAAACACATCCTGCTCATTTCTAAATTTATTTTAAAAGCCTTATTGCAAAATGAGCAACTCACTGAGACCCAGTGCAGTTGGTATATGTTGTTCTAGATTGTTTCTCCTCACTTGACATCATAAGGAGTTAATAAAGGGAGAGAATTTTTACAAAACCAGTACAGTTCCTAAACACTTGACTAGTCTGATAGGTCTAGTTTGAGTCACTTAAGTTTTCATCTGTATTAGTGTGTACTGCTGACTTTGGTACTTACTTTCTAAAGTCTTACATTTTAGCACAGTTATCTTTGCATTTCTTGGAAACTTCTCATGTGAAACACCACTTCAGAATGGCTTGGTGGTTTCCAAATTTGGCAGAAGAGAAGATGAGCTGAAACTTAGGAATGTATAAAGCCATGCTGATTGCTAGTTGAGATTTGTTTTGGCAAAAGTCTTGTCACCACTTTCATCTCTGGAAGATGCATCATATTGGTTTGCTGATTCTGGTTTTGGTCAGTGTGCATTCTCCAGTGTGTCCATTAGTATTGCAAAATCCTATTCTTTAACAGCTGTCAGTTAAATAACTGGTGGCTTGATCTGTATGAGTGAGATGTGCCCTTCTGACCTTTAAACAAGCTGCCAAGTCTACTGACCTTTCAGAAGAACAGGGCCTTTTATTATGCTGCTGTATGGATTTCCTTGATAATTTTTCCAGGTAACTTTTGAAGTCTTAAATGCTATAGTGAACTTCAACTATAGTGAAATTTCTGTTCAATGGGACTCAGCATCACTAAGACACTCCACTTTGGCTTGTATGGTATAAAAAACCACAATTTCTGGGCTTCTGTGCACTGTGCAGGCTGAGCATTTGTTTAAGTCATGTAACTATACAGATTCTTGAGCTTTAGTCTAGTGTTTCTAGTAAAGTATTTTTCAGTGTGCTTATTTCTTCTATTTAATTATTGATATTTTCACCAAAGATTTTGTCAGAGGCTTAGAAAAGGTGGCAAATGTTTTTTCACAAAAATCTGCCTAGCACAATTCAGACAAAGCCAGAAGTGTAGTTAGTATAACTAACCAGTGTTTGGATTGCCTTTGGATAGCTGGCTCTGCTCTTCCTTTGATATCATTTCCATCTGTCTCTTGGGGTTTTTTCCAACCTGTTCACCTTCATGGTTCAAAGTTACTTCATGTCTTGTCTCTAAACTTCCTTTTTTGGATGCCTGCCAAGCCACCTGGTTCTTTTCTGTCTCCTTTCTTAAGCATATTGTGCAGCTGCTGTTTTACCCTGTTTTGTTGAGATTTCTTTTTTTCTTCTCAGTTGTTGACTTTGGAAATGTAGGCCAGCCCCTGTCTCCTTCTTGGTAGCCTTTTTTTCCAGAAAGTCTTTTCTGCTTCCCCACTGTGTTGAAAGAGAGCCCAGAAGAATATTTGAAAAAGCATTGAAAGGAATGTCAGGTTAGGACTGAGAACTGCATTTCAGCCACTACAGTTTGGATCTGCTGTGGGTTGTTGTAATCCAAGGTCACTGCAATGTATTATATGCTATAGGCAAAATCACTTGCAGAAGAAAAAATTAAAAATTTAATTCATGAAAATAATGATAATGAAAAGCATGCAGAAAGGCAAGGCAGTAAAGAAAATGTGAGTTGAGTAGATGGGTCTTTTAAGAGCTACAAGAACATAAAGAAACTTAGAATCTTATCAAGACAGACACAAACTAGGGAAATCTACACTTCAGGCATTCAGATGATGCACAAGCATGGTGTCTTTTTTCATGTAATTACTGTTGAACAACAGTATTTGTACAGGAAAAAGTGACAGCATTTGTTTTATTTTCCACAGCTTTATTAATCTAAATAGATACTGGATCAGAGAAACTGAGTGTGATTTTAGATTTGACAAATAAATGAGCAACTTATTTCAAATAAAGAACTGTTTTAATTGTAAATTTCAAAATTGAAAATATGTCCCTAAGAAAGGCAGCAGAAGTAAGACTTTCAACAGCAATGCTGTAGCATGGGTATTAAGGTTAAATCTTCATAGCTGAATTTTGTAGCTGCCAATCCCAGTGATAGCTCATAATTCAGACTTAGAGTTTTATATTCACTGCATGGTTTTAAACTTACTCTGCCATTGTTTTGCTTGTGCAGCCAAGTATATCTGACAAGACTCCAGCATCACTGAAAATAATTTACTTGAATCAACATAGTTGTTTGTTGCATTTTACATCTATTTGTTAATAGCTTGAGCCTTAATTTGGATCAGTAGCTCTGGATGGTGAACTGTACATTAAGAAGGATGAAGCTGCCATTGTTTTATCAAAGCCTTGTATGTTGTGAGTTATTGGTACTGTTGGAAAACTTCCTTGTTAGAGTAGACCAGTTAATCACACCAAAGGGATGTTTAGTGTACCTCTAATCTGTTGAAAACAAGACATGCTTGTCCAGGTTAGCTAACCAATGTATTTCTCTGTCTCCAGGGGTGGCCTCAGCAACATGTTGTTTCAGTGCTCTCTACCTGACACCATTGAGACAGTGGCAGATGAACCACGGAAAGTTCTGCTGCGTTTATACGGTGCAATCCTGCAGATGGTGAGTACAGAAAGTGCTTTGGGAGTGGGAGGGTTTCTGTAACTTCACTGTGATATGTTTGGAGATCTTCATTTGTGACACTATGCAGCTTTATCCTTTAGGGAATGTTTCTGTGGTGGGGGTTAGATGGCAAGCTGAAAGCAGTTTTCTTTATGGTTTGTTATTGTCCAGAACTTACATTCCTTTCTACACAGATCCCGACTGGCGTGAATTAGCTGAAGGCTCATTTGCTGTTTGTTTGGGCACTAATGTTTTGTTTATGGTCTTAAGTTTGGACTGTGGTGTTTCAGAAAAATTTGCTTCTATACAGAATGTAGGACTTTGACATAACTAACTAGATTGCAAGAGACTAAACTGCTTAATTTTAATCTTATAGCACTTACGAATCTTGGAGATTAGTTGAAGGTTTTGCCAAGCTTGTACACTGCTCAAGCATTTTATTAGACATCATGGGTAATTGTGCTGCTAGAAAATTTGATCTGTAGTTCTAGAATAAGAGTAAAGCATGAACATCAATACTGTACAGTCATCTCATCCCAAAACATGCTTTCCTGAATGTGTGAAATGCCTTATAGCTGGCATAGAAGCTTAACCAGATGCGTTGTCGAACTCTTTCAATGATACTTCTATTTGGTTAGTAAAATGTAAATAGTATTGAAATTTGTCACACCTTAAGTGAAGTGATTGGCAAATCTGTTTCAAGTAGTAACATTTAAAAGCAAGACTATTTTGTAAACTTGGTCCCTTCTAAAGCTGACAGGCTGTTGTTACTCTAGGACTGTACAGCAGATCTTCTCTTATCCATCTTTGCTACACATTTGATTATATTGTAAATAAACAATCATAATGTGTTTAACCTTATGAAAAATTGCAGTTTCATAGCATTACATCTGTATGTTGGCAATTGTTTCTATTTGACTTAGAGGGTCTGTTTTTATTATCCATTAATTTTATATTTTCCAGTACTCAGTCACTTGCTTTGAACAACCGATCCAATATCTGCAGAATATTTTCTGTTCCTGAAATTTCAGCCCATTCTTCCTGCTTCTGCTGTCTTGACCAAGCTTACTATTAAAAGTCTTATTAGATACTGTTGCTTTACTGACTTTTAAGTGTTCCTTCATTATATTATGTGAATTGTTAACTTTCCCGTGGTAACAAACTTTACCAGAAATATGTAAAATATTCCAGTGGTTTGGAGTAGCCTGAGTTGCTTGGCTACAGCACCATATGTGTGTTGGGAAAGTTAAACTCTTAAAAAGAAAAGTGTGTAGAAGTTCAGTAATTCAAGCTTAAATAGTCTTCAGTTTTAAAGGGAAACTAAAAGCAGAGTGAAAAAAATGATAGTGTGAAACTTTGTTTTTAAAATGACTCCTAGGACTGATTCTAAGCTGGGGTTCTTTTTAAGAATTATTTAATGATTTCAATGTAATGCTGAGTTAACATGTAGAAAGCCTGAGTAGGAACATGGGCTGTAAAACTATTATAGTGGTAGAGCTTCTGTTTCCCAAGAGCTGTAAAGAAATATGGCCTTTCCCTTATTTTTTCAAAGGAAAAATAAAGTAGACTCTAGAATTTGGCTGCCCTTTTCTTCCTTTAGAGTATTTTTTGAATTGCTTCTTCTCTGCCCCTATCCACTGAAGAAATCAAAATAAATTTTTGGGCTCTAAAATCAGAACTAATTTGGTTTGAAAATTGAAAGTGTGTTCATAACTTTCTAACCTTTCTGCTCTTGGTGTTGAAGGATCTTTTGAGATGTCTAACTTCCTTTATTTCCATAGTGGCAGTGAAATGACTGCTCTTGTTGGTGCAGTTCACTTATGGTTAAGTAAGCAGAGAAGGTCCCAAGGTAAAACTTTGATTGCATTGAGGTTCACAATTTTTGTCAACAAACATTTGTCTCTTCCAGCCCCTTTACCTTAAATGCAAGTTAAAATATAAGCAAACTGTTTTATTGAGTATTTTGAAAACCTTGTATAGGATTCCTGTGAGCTCCTGGGTGGCATAAGCAGAATGTTATGACAAGCCTGTTAAGTGGGAGTAATTTGATATTTTTAGTGGAGTTGTTTAAGTTAAAAACCCTGTAGAAATTAAGGAACACTGTTTGAGTAAGTTGAGTTTTGAGACATGATGCTAAAAATCACAGCTTAATTCTCAATGACTTAATTGTAACTGCCACTGGGTATTAGTAGTTACCACTTGTTTGTTTGAGCCTTTGTAGCATGTTTTAACTCTTGTCCATTTTACCTTCTGTTGAAATTGAAGCACAAACCAATGATATCAGTTCTTTATCCCTTTACTGTAAATACTGTGTATCTATAGCAACCTGCACCAAATTGTTGTACATACAGAAGACAAGTTTAAGTTAAAATTTTGAATACAAGTGAAAAATGGTTCCCTGATTACTAACTTAAGAATGAATGATACTGGCACCATAATTCTTTGAGCCACCTTTTAAAGGAACCTTTTTTTGCAGTTTGAAAATAGCTCCAGTTTGCTTATTATGACTCTTGGAAGACACAAATGTCAGTACATGAAACTCATCCAATACAAACCATGCCAGCTGGCTAAAGCTGCCACACAGGGAAGGCTTTGTGCCTTCCTCTGTCATACTGATATGTTTAAGCCAATTTTTTGTGTGCATGACTGTTTTTGGGGGGAGTTGGGTGGAGATGAACTGTGCTGGCTCGGCCATTATTACGAATGGTCGCACTGGCATGGATGTTTATAAATCAAGGACTTCTCTTGAGTGTATCCTTGAGCAGAACTTTTTTTTTAAGACAAGTATTGTACTTGTGACAGGTTAAAGTACTAACCACATTAAAACTCCAATGTTTGAGGCACAATGCAGATATGTCCTACACTGAAAAAAGGGAAATGTCTTACTCTGCTTCACTTATTCTTGCTCCAACTTAGTTGCTAAATTTAAAGGGGAGCATTGAAAGTAAAACTTGTGGCAAAATGTCTTTAACTGTTGGTTGTATTAGTGTTAACAGCTGAAACAAAAGGTTATCCAACAATATGCCATTTAATGTCCAGACTTTAAAATTGGATTTTATATTCATATCACTATAGTGTTTGTACTTAAATTCAAAATAGCATCTTGAAAATGCTAATAGGATTTCAACATACAGTGGCATCAACAAAAAATAAGCTCAAATTAAGGTGAAATTTAAGTTTACCTATCAAAAGGTAACTCAGGGATTGATCCCCATTCTTTTACAAGTGTCAAAAGAACCTTGAACTCTCACTGGGGCTCTGTTACTTTACAACAGCCAAAACAAAATCTTGTATACAAATGAGGAGAAACAAACCAGTATACCTAATGTTCCTTTCTGGTCTCTCAATTTCTATGTGAGCAGATGCAAAATGAGCAAAAATGGTTGCCACAGTTCTGTGGTAGATCTTTTTCCATACCTGCCTTGCTGCCTTGTATTTTGTGTAACTAAATAAAATGCAGACTGCTGTGTAACTGTAATTATCAACGTCTTCTGTGGTTGTTGGTGTCCATGTCTGTCTGTAGCATGGAGTAACTACAAATCCCTGGCACTGGCAGAAGGCTTGAAAGAAACCAAGCACCTCTTACGGGGATGTATTTGTGTTGGGTGGCATTAAGGGTGTTCTGGGGGTAATGTACCACTTTAGTTGTATATGCATGTGTTCTCTGCTGCAGGCTTGCCCATGCGATCGTGCCTAGAGCACTCTGGTTTCCAGGTGACAGACACGATTCACGGTATAGTATGAGATCTCTGAAGTGGAGCATTCTCTACAGCTTTCATTTTCTTTAGTACTGGATTTCATTGTTTAAAAGTAAGCCTTAAGTAGCACCAGCTACTGTCTGTGCATCTGAATGTTTACGGCAATAACAGAATATAAAAAAGCTGTCCCTTCCTTTTCTCTGCTCCCTCATAACAGAATGGTAACTTGAAATGTAGAGGATTGGAGTTGTGGCTTTTGTAGAGCTTGAATTGGGAGTTCTTCACATGCTAGATTTTTAGGACTTCAGCTAATTAGTATCAGTTCCTTCAGGTCTGACAGGGATAGGTGATCCATCGCAGATCTTCAAAAGCAGAAATAGTTATTGCTGAATCTAAAGCTGCTTTTGTTCCATACACTGAAGTTCAAACTGATGTGTGCCAACAGCTTCTAGAGAAGTTTCCCCTGCACAGGTCATCTCTAACCTCTGAGGCAATTCCTTGTAGTGTTGTGATTTAAGATTGGAATTCCCAGGGATTTATCTAATTCAAGGTATTGCAGTATTTTGGCATATTGAAAACTAAAGCTGAGTAAGCTCAGAAAAAATGAATTATATTTAAATTTGTGAGCAGACCTCAAAGTTATTTATAAAAAAAGAGAAGTTTCTTCTCTGTACAGAATTCTCTGGCCAAGTGTCATTTGGGTTTTTTGATAAGAGACTTCATCTTTCAGCTGAAAAAGAAATTAATTGGAGGCATTAGGAACAAAATGTTGAACTCAATTTTCTGTATCGAATTGCCAGATGTATAATCACTGTCTGGGCATCTGAGCACAGATCAATGTGTACTGTTTCCCATTTCTCTTGTATCCTGCATTGAAATCAATTTACATGATCACAATTTAGACTCTAAACAACTTCTATTGAATGTAGTTGTCCTCCCTTACTAAAACTGCAGTGAACATTCTCAGGGCTTTGAGAATGAATCTTCCCACAATAGAAGAACCTCTGAACAAATATTTGAAGAAATCTTGAAGCTGTAGAACACATGTCCATTTCTAGTTAGTTTCCATGTAGAGAGAGCAATTAAAAAGCTCTAGCAGTTACTCAGTGATACTCTTTTGCAGGTAATTAATATTGCCTCATTTCTGTTGATGTAAATAGCTCCCAGAATTGGAAATTAGTTGGAGTGGGCTATTTGAGTTATGGAAAAACTGAAATTGATTGACTTAGCCAAAAACAAGTGAGCTAAATAGGTTGATCAAATTGTATGAGATGCCTTATTTTGGACCTCTGTTCTCAGAGGTGATTGTGGAATCAGGAAATAATCAAATTCCACTCTTTAATCTGTTAAACTCTTAAACTTCTGGTACATAATATTGCATCCTGCTTACTTTGTTCTCCTTGCCCATGTATAGTGAAGAATTTCCTAATCCTAGGCTGAGTACATGGCCACTTGTGGAGACGGATCCTCTCCAAGGTTCCATTCATATTTGCAAGTTATTTACATATTTATATTCGTTTTCTTCTGGAAACTAATGCTTCATGCTGAGGGAACAGAAAAGAGGGAAGGGATGCTGCAGAAGTCTCCTCTTGGGATGACTCTTCTGTAAAGCCCTAACTGTGTCTTTCTAATGGCACAGTAGATGCCATTAGGCTGTCTCCTACACTAATTTGAGGCGGACTCTTGGAACTGGCTAGCTTTTTATACAGTATGACCTCTGGAAAGCAGATGCCAGTTCAGGTTCTAGGGAAAAGTCTAATGTGCTTACCTTCTGATTGGACTGAACCATTCTGAGACCACCATTTATCAGGAAAGACTCCTGGATGGTGAGTAACTTTCTGACTGTTCCAGAAAAATCTGAGAGTGGTATTGATGTAGAACATGCTTGTTCAGAGAAGCCCTCCGTAAATGATTTTAATGCTATTGAGTAGTTACACATTTAGCTGTAGTGAATATGTTTGGACTTTATTAATTTCCTTGAAAGTAATATAAAGTAATAGTAGTTTCTATATTGTCTTGTTTTAAACTTACATAGTAGTGTTATGGGAAGTACTTGCTGAAAGACCATCGATTGTTGTTAACTATCCTTCTTCTATAGCTTCTGAAACACTGTAACTGCAGAGCTTGTGTAAATCATTAGCTTGTTGTATTGTACTTAAGGCAGCTGGTGTTGCTTAACTGTATTCCATTAAGTTCATATTTCCACCCTTGTTTTGGACATGTTAGAGCTTTGGAACAGGAAGGTATGCACATGGTTTTGTGAATGCAATGTTTGTGTTTGGAAGGTGGAGATGCAGGCTGCCTTTATGGGCCTCTAAAGCTAGTCTGGTTTAAACAGTCAATGGTGGAATTACAACTTAAATAGCAGCCACAAACTGTCACTGATTCTAGGCAGATATTTGCTTTCTCCTCTCCTTACCTTCAAGCCCTTTAAAGGACAAAGTTTTTAATACATCTTGAATTTTTAAATGTGCAGCTCTATTAAAAGCATGTGCCATTGAGGGTTCAGTTGCTGAGGGTATGGTTTAATATTCTGAAACTGCTTTATAATGACTCTTAACAACCCTAGCACAATACATGATGCATGGAACTTGTTAAAGTTTTGCTAGTATATTGTGGTTCCTACTGAGACACCTTTAGCTTACATGGGCAATTCATTCTAAGAAAAATCTTGGTTTTGCACAGCCCATGGTACACTGGACATACAGCCAAGGCAGCATGCTCTAAATAAGGAAATTCTAGCCACAAGAAATTTGGAAAATAAGGTAATAAGCAAAAGCAGTGCTTTGTGACCTTCACAACATGCCTCTTCCAACAGTCCTTCTAAGGCTTTTATGTAATCTCTGTAATGCGTCTCAAGTGCTTTGGCTGGAAGAATCTCATCCCAGATGTCATGCAGAGGGACTTAATTTTCTCTTAATTAAAAACGTTCCTCTGAGCTTATGGTGCATTCAAATCTTGTTTTGAAAGACTGGCAAACAATAGAAATATAAGTGAAAATCAGGTATGTACACAAGTGGCTTGGTCTCAGTGGCACATCCTTTCGAAAGATTCTGGAATTGTTGAAAGTGTGGTGGTCAGAGGTCAGATGATACTAGTGCTGTAGCTGTCACAGATCCAGGACAGTGTTGAGACTTTTAGTTAACTGTAGCTGGTACTTCTACTCCCTTTGTTCTGGTGGTTGCAGGTTAATAACCTCAAATTTCATCTTCTCATTGTGTTTGCTTTTTCTCATTCATAGAGGTCCTGTAATAAGGGAGAGTCTGTACAGTCTCAGAAGGAAAATGACTTGCAAGTGAGTAATTAAATTTGCTTGTTTCACAGAGTGTTATAGATTATAGGGAAATGTGGTGATCCTGCTTGTTTTAAACCAGTAGTTATTCCACCTGGACTGTGTCTAGAAAATGTAAAAAGTAATGAAGAAAAGAAATTTATTTGCTCACAGAAGCAACATTATGTGAATGTCTGGACATAGTTTAGAAAGATTCAAGCATCCCACATTATGAAGAAACAGCCTCCCAATTCTACCCTAAATGGTTTCTTACCATTTTGAATATTGGTATCAGTACTGCAATTTCCAGTATTAGACTCTTCTTAAGTAGATGAACATCAGTTCTCTGCTTTACCTAATCCCTAATTTTTTAATACATTGATGAACTCCTCTGAGGAAAGTACATGGAGATGAAGAGAACTTGCTCTTGAACATGAGGTGTTCCCGATTAGCACTGTGCTTGGATCATCTCTGCTCTGCAAACTTTAAAGTTCTTGCATTTGGAATAATTTCTTCTCCTGCAGCATAATGTTTAGCACAGTGTATCTTTTCATGAAGTCACCTGAATGGGATTCAGTAATTTAGATTTCTACTGTGGCATTATTTTTTCAGTAAGGGATAACATTGCAGCATGCTAGCCAGATGCCTTGGTTGTTATGTACTCTGTTTTCAGCTCTGTAATGATTTTGGCAGTGACTAGGGAAAAGTACATTTTATTCAATTGATAAGTGCTGCTTTTTTCTCCTTGTATCTTTTGCCTTCTGGGAATGCCATCTGAAACATTTTCAAGCATTTGTTTGGTTTTGAGTGGTTTTTTTTCCCTAGTGAGTTAAAACTGGTTTTAAATTTTTTGTTGTTGAATGACTGCTTTTGAAGTTGTGTTGAACTTTGTTTAGCTTACTGGAACAGCTTCAGTCAGGTGAACAGAATTGAACAAATTGAACAGAAAAATGTACTGGTTTGATACTTCAGGTTTTTTTCAAAGATGAAAAATGGAAATGGCTTGATTTCTCCTTGACCACAATCCTGTTAAAAAAGTTACAAAAGAAAACAAAAGTCCAAACAAGCCCCACCCTGGTGACAGAAGCTTGTAAAAGTTTTGCAGTACAGGAAATGAGGTTTTGAACTTCAGAACTTCATTTGTTCTATTTGTTGCTTGAAAATACTGATTCTCTGCTGATAGGTTGTTTTCTGCTATTAATCTCATAGTGCTGAAATTTCACTGTTGAATCAGTGTTCTCAAGAATTACTGTCAGGATGGATTTGTTAATTTTCTTGTGTCTTGGTTATGAGGAGATGATATCCTTTAGAAAAAAAAATTCTCTGGGTTCACTAGCAACAAAAGCATTGTAGCTTCTGAGCTGCCTGGTGTGTGACAATTGTCTGAACATTGGATAGCCTTGTCAGCTCGTAAGGCCTTTTAACAGGAATTTATTTGTTTTACTTTGGTTGCGCTATAATTTGCAGCAATTTTCCTTAGAATATGACTACTTCGTGTATTTTATAGTGAAATTTTTGTTAAGGCAGGAGAAAGGCAGAAGCTTCAGTTCCAAGTTTAGAAAGGCTTCTGATCTCTCCTTGCCTGTGTGGGAGTTACATCCTGGGAAAGTCTTGTAAAAGATGTGTGTAATTGTTAGGTTTGAAACAAAACATTGATCTTCAAGTATTTATTTAAACATAAGTGGTCCAATTTGCTCCAGAAATCTAAATACAAGTGCTTATGGATTAATCTCTGAAACTGGTAAAATTGAGAGCTTTAGATCTTAAAATAACAGGTTGTTGTCTTGGCAGCATGAGTGCATTACAAAGTGTTTGAAGGCACTGAGATACATCAATTCCTTGGTTACAATGCTTCATCCTTTGAAGTCATCAGCTGAACATAAATCTGAAAAGTCAGATACCTAGATTTGTTCCATGTCCATATGAAGTACGTTACAGAACTTTTTTAATGTTTTTCAGTAGTTTATTTCCAAACCTGTCCTGTAGTGTATGGAGTAGAGACTTGGTAAAAGGTCCCTGTGGTATTATGAAGGAGAAGCCTTTGTGCCTGAGACTATATGGATGGTATTGTTCCAAAACTCTCATTGGACTTGTGCTCAAAAAACCATTTGGTTTCAGTAGAAGTTCTTCTAGTGCTTGCACTTGTGATGCATGAAGAGATATCTTAATAAACAACAGGATTTTTTGTACTTCGGTTATCCAAGAATAGTGAGTTGCTTTTCAGTAAGATATGGAAACAAGGAACTGTGACACCTCAATGGGAGCAGACTTAAAAATGCCTGGTGTTGTACCAGGTGCAGTCAAAGTCAGTGTTGGTTAATAACAGAGTGGACATTCAGTAGCTTGTAGCTAATTTCCTGTTTGGTGCTTGGCATTAGGTTTCAGAACTGAATGGAAGAAGTTCAGACCTGTGATGGTGAGGGCATATGAAATGATTAAAAACATTTTTTTGGTGTGTTAGTGGATAAAGCATTTCGTGCTTTGAGGAACTGGGATGAAAAAATGGTGGAGAACATAGGTGCTATACATTCATATGCAAGTTGTCCTAAAGTCTCAGTGCCTCAGGAGTCTTTATTACACTTAACATGAAACACTAGAATTTATTGAAGATCTCAGACTAATAAGGTGTAGGACAATAATAAAAATAATTTATCAACAGTGCTGCCTGGACTGTAGTCAAGAGTGGGACTTGTATAGAGTTAGATACTGTCTGATTCTGTCTTGACTGCAATAATGCAAAAGGATCTGTGGTCAGAAATACCTGGGAGCTTTCTTAATGTTGCACTCTTCACTCTTGTGCTTCAGAGTGTTGTGAGCCTGACTTTGAGATGAGCTGCTCAAAAGTAGGCAGAGGCTTGGCAGATCTTCAAAATTTGAATAGAGCTGGATTCTGGTGAACCTAATTGCTACAAGTATAGATATATAATGTGACCTCTGTGCTTACTTACAGATGATCCTACCCATCCAAAAAGCTACACTTCAGTGATTTTTAACTGTGTTTTTGAGACTAAATATTTCATATTTCTATTAATTTTTAAGCATTTATATTAAAAAGCTGTCTGCTTGTCTTGTTATGAGCCAAGCCTATTAATGTAAGACAACCTTAAAGAAAAGTTATT
The DNA here is from genome assembly GCA_024734555.1 of Trochalopteron elliotii. Taxonomy (NCBI): domain Eukaryota; kingdom Metazoa; phylum Chordata; class Aves; order Passeriformes; family Leiothrichidae; genus Trochalopteron; species Trochalopteron elliotii. The sequence continues at coordinate 1,087,125 of JANPWX010000102.1, forward strand.
GAAACTTGAGGTGTGTTTAGTGGTAGAACGGGAGGAGCATTTATTCACACATACATGTTCCTTAGCAGGAGCTTAAATTACTTCCTCACTTAAAAAAATAAAAAAGAGAATACTTAGAATGTGCTTAATGGAAGGAAGACCTAAGTCATTCTTCTAAGTGAAAAGTTGTTTTATTCAATAAAATACTTTATTATTGTTTGCTCACTTCATTCACTTGTGTAGCTACAATGTCTTTTTGAGAGGCAATGTTCTGAAGAGCATTAAAATAGCTGATATAGGAGAATATCTGTTGTTCCTGTCTTGTGTTTCAGTGGGATGAACTCCTCCAGGAAATGAGTTTGCAGGTTTCCCACAAGGTAGAGAGGAGGGGGTGTTTTGGTTTTTGGAGTTTTCCTTTGACCTGGCCCACCAACAGTAGTTGTAGTAATACAGATTTTCCTCCCCAGCTTTAAATTTGAAAGCAAAATATTGTATTGCTCCTGTGCTGACTAAAAGTTTAGTCAAGAAGCTTTGATTAGTAAAATGTTGAGTCTTTTCAAAGCTAGCCCTAAAATGTCTTACTTGGTAACAGTTCAGCTACTGTGCACACCCAAATTAATTTCTGTGCAAGCACCAACTAATGCTTTAATTCTCTTGGTAGGGGGCAGAAGCCATGGTTCTGGAAAGTGTTATGTTTGCCATTCTTGCAGAGAGAGCACTTGGCCCCAAGCTGTACGGAATCTTCCCGCAAGGGCGACTGGAGGAATTCATTCCCGTAAGTCCTGCTCATCGTTAGTCTGTGGGCTGCTGGAAGCTGCTTTAATTGATCATGACAAGACAGTCTCTGGACTGCCCAGAAAAGCAGGGATGTGGGAATGGAATACTTGGCTGCCTGTAGTAATTGCTGGCTGTAATTTGATACAGTTAGAGTGGGTGTTGGAGAGCCCCATTGTAGCTCTTGCCAGGGGGAGATATCTAAAATCTCTTCAACTCTACCAGAGGCTAATAAATGAAGATAAAAAGCCTGTTAGATACCAAACATAGCATGGGGAAGCTGTGGAGTAACACTTTTCCTTTAACAGCAACAGGAGCAGATGCTTTTGATGTTCTTAAATATTTATACTTGATCTCCTTTGAAGATATTCTTAGTGTGAGATGTGATACTCCCCAGGTCTTGAATGCAGAAGTGAATTGATTAAGTTGTAAGTAGGGCTGGCTAACAGCTTTTCCAAAGGCAGCAACTTTGTAAGTTTATCTGTGAGCAAAAAAGAGTATTGCTTGAGTACTATGGTAGTATTTCATAGAGTAGTACTGCACAGAGCCTAATGCTAGTGTTTATAATTAATCACAGTTCTGTAACTCATCAATTAACTGTACTTTAAGAATACTGTATTTTATTACAGAGCAGGAAACTGAGCACTGAAGAACTAAGCTTACCTGACATATCTGCTGAAATAGCTGAGAAGATGGCCAGATTTCATGGCATGAAAATGCCATTTAATAAGGAACCTAAGTGGCTTTTTGGAACAATGGAAAAGTAAGCTATGCAATACTTTATGGGGAAAAAAGGTGATCTGTTGTAATTTTGATAAGCAGATCATTCTTCCTGAATGCCTGAGAACACAAACTGTCACTGTACCCAGAAACTATCACATGAAAGACTTCAGTTACCTTGAAGAACAGTAATGTTTTCTCCAGTAACTCTTTCAAACTCCTTCAATTTTAGTTTAAATGGTATCATAGTATGGGAAGAATAATATACTTGTTGTTACAAATCCTGTATTTTCTTTTTTTTAACAGGTATCTAAATCAAGTGCTGAGAATTAAATTTACCAGAGAATGCCAAACCAGGAAACTGCACAAACTTCTCAGTTACAATCTCCCCCAGGAAATGAAAAATCTAAGGTAGGTTTATTTTGTCTACCACTATCTTCTAATCTCCACGGTTTCTGGATGAATTTTTGGATACTTGTTCAGACATGTTATACAGTATAGCACTTTATATTCATTTTACTTAGCCAGCCAGGGATTGTTTTTGCTTCTGTGACCAGCCTGAGTCTCATACAAATACAAAATTCTATGATGAAACTGCTGATCTGACTTACTGATCATGAAGTCAAACTTCAGTGTGCTGATGTTTTGTTCCTAATTAATAAAATAGGCTGCTGCTGCTGGGAGGGAATAGTGTTTTGAATTCTTACAAAATTACCTGGAAGTGAAACTGAACTTGGTGATTTCTTACTTAAAAGATGCTCTGTTCCTTTATTCTAGAGCTATGCTTGAAGCTACTTCTTCACCAGTTGTATTTTGCCACAATGATTGTCAAGAGGGTAAGCTGCTAATATTTCAGTGTCGCTCAGTGATGTACTGTTGAGCCTTTTTGGGTGACTTGTTTGTGCTCTGAGAAGTGCTGCCCTGAAGCAGCAGCCTGTGCACTCTGGTGTGCTGCAGTACCAAAGCCAAGTGTGGGCTGCTGCAACCTTTCAGGCTTTTTCAGAGAACTCTGGTGTCATGACTGGGTTAAGCCAAGAATGAACTCATGCTCTGTTAGTGCAGGTCAGTCGATGATGTGGAGCCTTACGTGTTTTCTGGCCAGCCCATACCTTGCTTTGCTGCAATATACTTGACCAGAGTAGGGTATACTTGAGTCATTGTAAAAGAAAGATGCTGAAGAAGTGCAGTGAGTAGTGAAGATGGAGAGTAGAGCAGTTTTATATGGCAGTTTTTATCTTGTACTGGTAAGAAACATTAGGAAAACCTTATCCACCTTTTTTTAGTGTTCTCTGAGAGTCATGGAAGGAATAATAATTTTCCAGAGCCAGTTACTGAAAAGGATGAGGAAGCAAGGCTGAAGGTGTGTTGGGTGCCCTGACCTGAACAGTGGGTAAGCTGGGCTGAGCAGGAAGGAGGCTCTAGTGGGACTGTGTGCAGGGCTGTTTTGTTGTCAGTGATCCCAGCTTTGTCAGCTAAGGCTGAAGAACTGCCCTGGAGGACAGACACATAAGGATAGGCAGCACAAGGGGAAAAGCCACTAACCTGAGGTGCCAGTAGTGGTGGAGTTTGAGGTCTCCTTGCTGATGTGGCAAGGTGCACTGCTGGAGAAGTCAGAGCATAATGGGGCTGAGGCAAGCTGGGGAGCCTGAAGTTCCAAGGGGTTTGGGGGATATATGTAAAATACTGTGCTGCTGTTTCTGTTTGTGCAAGAGTATGGTGTGGAGAACAGATGTACATGCAGACAGGGATCACACAACTGCAGAGCTTGGCATTGCTCTACATTTATTTACTAACTGGTACTTGACAGAGGCAGACTTGATGTCTTTTAGATGAATTATAGTGACTATGTGAATTGAAAGATACATAAGCAACCACCTAAACTTTCAGTATAGGTACTGGTTGTGCCACATATTAGAACAGCAGAGTTACCAGACTGACTTTCCAGCTGCTGAAAAGCAATTTCTGTGCCAAGTGTTGTATGATCAGTGATAGTGCTATGCTGATATGAGGAATGCTGTGAGATATATAGATCTCAAGCTGGGAAAGAAACAATGCAGCAAGGACTGCTAAGGCTGACAGGGCCACCTGAGCCAGCTCCAAGCTAAACTGGGGACAGAGGATCCTTGGGAGATCAAATCTGCCTCTCCCTGTACAGAAGAAACTTTCTTGCTTTCAGCTTTACGAGGTAAAGCTATATATCTCAACTTGCAGAGAGCTGGTGAATAGCCAGTGCAACTTGGCTTTTCCTGTTGTTGTGGTTTAACTAAATCCAGCTGGCAACTCAGTCCCACAGAGCCACTCAGTCTGCCCAGTGAGACTGGGAAGAGGATTGGACAGGTAGAAGTGAGAACTCATGGGCTGAGATAAAGGCAGTTAATTAGGGAAAGCAAAAGCTGCTCGCACAAGCAAAGTAAACAAAGGAATTAATTCACTGCTACCCATGGGCAGGCAGGTGTTCAGCCATCCCCGGGAGAGCAGGGCCCTATCACACACAACAGTGGCTTGGGAAGACAAACACCATCACTCCAAACATCCCCTCTTCCTCCTTCTTCCCACTCTATATAGTGACCATATAGTTTGGAATATTCCTTTGCTCAGCTGTTTAGCTGTATCTCCTCACAACTCTGCCTGCACCCTCAGGCCCTTTTTGGGCTGGGGTGTGAAGCAGAAAAGACCTTGACTCTACAGAAGCACTGCTCAGCAGTAACAAAAACATCCCTGTGTTATCAACACCACAAATCCAAACACAGCCCCGTGCCAGCTACTATGAAGAAAGTTAACTACCCCTGCCAAAACCAGCACACCTATAATTCTTTTGTGCAGATAAAAGGGATAACTGGGATTAGCTGAACAATGTTCTTTGAGATATACACAGTATTGCTTTTCTCTGGTTTTCCTGCATTATTAAATATGCAGTATTATCTTAATTTCTAGGTAATATCTTACTTCTGGAAAGCAGAGAGAGTTCAGAAAACCAAAAGCTGATGCTCATTGACTTTGAATACAGCAGCTATAATTACCGGTAAACACTTTATTTTCTCTTCAGCATGGGCGTGTGTTCCTTTCTGCTTGCCACAGGGAGGCCAAGTGCTGCACTGCTGATTGTCTCTGCTGGTGAATTGTGTTCTGCTCTGATGGTGGTGGTTAGCAAATATAACTCATTTAAACAGCTCTGGTTCTGATGCTGTTGAGTTTAGGCACACAGCAGAGACCAAGTTTTTGGGGCTCCTTGGTTGTTCACATTAGAGGACTTGTTTGTGCCCAAATGGCTTCTTGCTTGCATGTCAATTTCTTTCTAGTGGGAAGCTGAGGAGAAAGGTAGATTTTTGTGTGTGTGTGTGTATGTAGGACAGTTTTGCTTTTGTGTCTTTTCCTTCTGTCCTTTCTAGTGCCTTTTTCATCTGTGCAGATAAGAATGCAAGTTTTTCACTACATGGTTATGCAACATGCTTGTTATTTTTCCCTCAGCCATCTAGTTAAGTGTTTTTAAGGATGATCTAAGTGTGTGTAGTCACTGAGATTAAGCATCACCATAGCTGGAACATAATAAAGCAGTGAATTCCAATAATGTAAAAGTGGAATAGTTGACAACTTTGAATATGATCTCTTTGTCTGCAATAATGTCAATATTAGAGATGTCTGATTTCACACTGAGATGTAGTGCACACTCAAGTACTTTTACTGTCTCCATTGGTATAAAGTTTGGTAGCAAAGGCTAGTATTTTCATGTAGCTGGTAGCTTTCATTCTTAACTGCCCCTCTTTAATAACCTGCAGAAATTTGTTTTCTGGTTATCAGTTCTCCACCTCCAGCAAAACTGCAGTAAATTCTGAGTAGCCTGCTGCTTTTAAACTTGAGTTTGCTTAAAAATACCCAGATTGGTAGTTTGTAAATACTGAGGTGCTTTGTTTTTATTTCTTTTTCAGAGGATTTGACATTGGAAATCATTTCTGTGAATGGATGTATGATTACTCATATGAGAAGTACCCATTCTTCAAAGCCAGTGCTCTTAAATACCCTTCAAAGAAACAACAGGTAGATACAAAAGGCACAGTTAAATGCCAGTGTCCACAGTCTTCACATCTTAACTCTTTTTCAATTCTCTTTTGGACTTACTGTGGCCCAAGATATTTCCTCCATGACTTCCTTAAATGTAATACTTTCTCTAATCCTGACTACCTTTGCTTTAAAAATCATAGTAACTTAATAGCTGTTCCAGATAGAATATTTACTATGTGCTGTGTAGCCATCCACCACAAAAAAGTCCAGTAGTTGTAGACTGCAACTATGAGATTAGTTGGCAGTAGCAATATGCTGCCTGTCCTAATATTATAACTTTTCTTAAACCAGACTTTCAAGCAATTGTTAGAAGCACCATTAGTCTTAAAGCTAACTCCAACACTATTGATGTTTGGAAAAAAATGAATGCCAACTTATTAGGAGATCTGCCTAGGTCTGAAAGAAACAAATATATCTTGAGATAAAAAGTTGTAACTCAGTTGTTTACTTGCCTTCCAGCTTCATTTCCTCTCCAGTTACCTGTCTGCATTCCAGGATGGCTTTGAAAATCTGAGCAATGAAGAGAAGTCCAAACTAGAAGAAGAAGTGTTGGTAGAAGTTAACAGGTAACTTGCCTTGTACAACTGTATCTTCAGATTTCCACTGTGGTACCTATACTTATATAAATCTCACTGGGTGGAGGAACTTGAGCCAAGAGAGATTCAAAGCTACTTACATGTGGTAAAGAACAGTGTGTCCACTGTAACATTGGATATGTGATACACACTAATAGTGGACAAAACAGAACACTACTCCATGGAGAATTATTTTTATGGTATCATAGTTGAAGAAAAGGTGCTGACATCCCCAAACTAGGGAATACTGTTCTAAGAGAATACTGAAATAAGGTGACTTAGCTGGGTATTTATTTCAATAACATAGCCTTTGTAATTTCAGGTTTGCTCTTGCATCACACTTCTTCTGGGGTCTGTGGTCTATTATACAAGCAAAGATCTCATCCATTGAGTTTGGGTACCTGGTAAGTTTTTTAATTGCTATTTTATGCAACTGAAAACAAATAATCTAAATAGCCTGTGGTACATTATTGAAAAGGCAATGGAATGGCCTCTCACAGTAACTAGTATTTTCAAAGTGGAGTAAAGCTTTTAAAAATCCATTTGTTACTAGTTTGTGCTCTTTCCTTAAGAATGTAAAGAATATCTAAGATCATAAAAACTTCAGAAATTGTTCCCATGGTTATATAGAGAGTGTATAGCTTTGTGTCAGGCTGCCTTGCAGCATTATTCTGCAGTGAGACATCCCAGGCAAGAGAGGCCAACATGCAGTGAGAATTTTGAACTGAGTACTCAAAGTGCTCATGTTGTCCCATGGTGATGTTCAGTGTGCAGCAACAGCTGTGCCAGGCAGCAGCTTGTACTTGAGAAGCTGATCAGTCTGGCTCTTGCTCTGTGCTCAGTGTACTGTAAAGTGATAGGACTGGCAGGCACATGGAATATCTTACTGGAAGTGTTGCAGGAGCCAGCCTTTTCAGTGAAGTCCTGGCCTTTTTAGTACCTGCTTTTTTCTGACATTTTGGCAGCAGCTAATTGTATTAGAGTTGAAACAAAACTGGAAGAAATTTTAAAAAGCTAGAACACCTCTGGAGAGATTATCCTTCTGAATAGACCTAATTAGTGCATTGAGATGATGGATTAGGAAAGTAACACAGTTAATACCTTCATTATGTTTCCTCATCCCAAAAAAGAAAACAGCTGTTTACTGTATTGAGTACTGAATGAATGTCCCTTATTTCTCCAGGAATATGCGTTATCCAGATTTGATGCCTACTTTGATCAGAAGAGAAAGCTGAAGGTGTGAATGTGGGAGGAGTGGCCTGTTGGTTACTGTATGAAGAGGGCAGCTGGACAGAACTTTCACTGTGCTTAGGCTACTGTATCTCTAATGAAGGTGTCACTGAATTCCAGTTCCTGGGAATGCAGGTGTACAGTACTGAGGACTATCAAAATTACTTGTTTACAGTTCCGTAAATAGTTGGAATGAGATTGAGAGGCAAAAGTAAAATACAACCATGCAATATCTTTAAATCTTTTCAACCTAGATGCTATTTTGTATTATGGGAGAAGCTTACAATTAAGTGTCAATACCACATGCATCAGAGCAAACTTGCTGTGGGTACATTTTTGGGGGGTGTTGGCATTCTGGTTTGTGTTGTAAGCAGAACAGCTGTAAAAGCTGCTTGTAGACACTGCCTCTTAAGGAGAAGGAAAAGCGAAGGAGACAACTGCTAAACTGTGAAGTAGGCTTAAAAACTTACTGTGAGTTTAGGTTCACCATGTCCCAAGAACACTACCTTCAAAGCTGCTGATACCTTACACCACTTTAACCAGAAGCAACTAAACACATTGAAGCAGTGTGCTTTAAAGTGTTAGTGACACACACGTGAATGTTTCTCTTAGGCTGGTGTGCCTGGGAAGTGAAGTATGAATGAGCTTTGAACTGGACATTCTGAAGGAGTTTTTGAACTGTTCATTCCATGTTGTTCAAGAACATGCTTTCGCCCAGCCTGGTTCTCTTAAAATGCTGTGTCCTGCACAGGGGGTTCTGTGGGCTGGCAGCACTGGGAAGAGTGCCTTGAATTGTTCTAGCAGCTCCCCAGATAACTGGATTGGCATTGACAGTACTGGTAATTGAGGCCTGTCTCTCTTCTTGTGTTGCCACAGTATATGGCTGTAATAACCAGTAGAGCCAAAGACTGTGGAGAATGCTTCAGGAAATTGCTGTTCTGCCCATCCAGTTCTTATGTGGCTTGAGAGGTGCTTTTCTTGCACCTTTAATTCTCATCGTGTTCCAGGAATCCAGTAAAGTGGAGCATCTTGTGGGGAACAATAACATGTATATTGAAACTTGACTATAATCTGTGTACATGCCATCTAAAGATTTCTTTTGATTTTTTGGGAGCTTGTTTATTTTGAATGTTACTTGTTTGTGCTTTCTAACACACTGTATTATAAACAAACTTCTAAGTTTACCCTTTTTGACTTGTATAGCAAATACTGTTTAAAGCAGCTGAAAAAATCTGCAGCATTTCATGTACTGTATAGCAGAACTTGTAAAAGCTGTTATGTTACTCTCTTGTACAGAGAATCATTTTCCATACATTTAGTTATTAATACTTTATAATAAATATAAAGCACTTAAAACCACTGTTGATGTTCTTGAGTCTGTTACAGCTACAGGATAAAATAGATGCCATTTCTGGCCTTAATCTCTGTTGGATCCTTACAAAGGCAGACTGAGATATAGGCTTAATGCTCTGGGATATATATTCTATTTAAATGAGTCTTCAGCATTTATTGTATAATTGAATTCTAATAGAAAGGTGTTTAAAGCAAGCAGTGAAAAGCAGACTGAGCATCAGTTTTTAAGTCTATAGCTTTAGAGGTGGGAAGAGTTTTAGTTGAAGCACTTCATTCTGTCCACCCTGCTGACTACCCTCAAAGCAAAGGTAAAAGGTACCAGCAGACATTGAATTTTACTAGAAACACTTCATGTGCTGTGCCAGTATGAACAGCTAGGTGATTTCTCCGGGCTGCTGTTACAGTACTGTTGCACACAGCAAACCCAGTGGAAATGGCAGTATAGGGAAAGGGGTGGGAACAAACAGTTCAGAATGAGGCTTTATAGATACTTGAAAATATTATGTAATAGGTGTCTGGAATCTTGGAAAGTATGCCAAGGATAAATTCAACTTCTTGAGAAACCACCCGTGGATACTGACTCATCACTTCACGTTTGTCAGAACCAAACAGAGAAGAGGACTCAGTCTCAGTAGTGCTAACTGTAATAAAAAGTGTCATTGGAGGTGATCCCCTTTGAGGGACTTGCAGTGCCTCTTAAATTCAGAGAGGAAACTCAAGTTCCTGGTGAGATGCTTTGGGTGTAAGTCCCAGAACTACAGCTGTACACCAGCACTTCTACTGTGATCTCTCAGGGTGAGGAAAGACCTTGAAGGAAAGCAAAGCATGCTCCAGCCTGTGTCTTCTATAATCGGTTTTTAAAGGATGAGATGCCCCTTGAGTGTTGCGTGGTACACTTGGTGGGGACATAGGTAAATCGACAGTTGTGAGCAGAGACAATGCTTAGTCACTTCCTGGGGCTTTTTCAGTCTTGCTTATTGATGGCAAGTTCCTTCTGTTTACTTGGAGAACTTGGAGCAGAAAAGGAACTGGAGTAAAATCCTCTCTTTAATCATAGTCACAATGTTAAAGCTGATTTATAGGCTGATAAAGCAACTATTTAAAATGTGTTGCTTTACACACATTTAAAAACTGCTGATTGATCCTCCTTTCAGTTGATTTGTAAAAATGATTTGTGCTTGGGCTCTTTCTTGAGACTTCTGGGTTTTATCTTCACTTTGTGAATTCTTGTCTCTGGACCTCCTATTAACTGGTGGAAATGTGACCTTTGTTATAAGAGTTAAAAGAAGAAAATTTTGTACTTCTAAAGGAAGCTATTGCTTGTCTAGCCAGACAGCTCATCTCAGCCACCACTTGGAGGTGATTTAGTGGGTAATCAGCCCAGTTTAGTGTGTACTCCCATCACTCCTACAACCACTTACTGTAAGACAAAAAATACAAATGTTCAGAGTGCCTCACTACAGCTCATTAAGGATTTTCCCTGCACAGTCTTAGGGCCTTCTCTTTAACAGGAGAAGTAGGTGTTTCTGGGCTGAATTTGATAGAATTTATTAGTAAATAAAACATCTTTGGTAGTGGTGATGCTACTAAATAGAATGACACTATTTTTGGAGTTGGTGTTCTCCACAGAATTGATTAGGGAAGAAGTTTATTTCCAGCCCTTCCTCAGGGAACACACTCTGCCAGGAGAAACAGTGGCAGAAAGCAACAGCAGCTTTTGCTGTCTGTGATTCTGGGCCTGTCCTCCAAATGCAAAGGTATTTGCCATAGAGGGAAGAAGCTGAGATTTACCAGTATTTTGATCTCTTACTGTTTGAGAACTGCTGTTTTCACTGCTAGGCTTCTTAAGGCTCAGAAGGTCCTTTGGAAAATCCCTGTTCCCCAGCACTGAACATACTTCTGGGAAAATTTCACCAGGATTGTTTGGCATTTTTCTTCATGGCAGCTTGGAGGAATGATAAGTGTTCTGAAAAACCTGGAAATGTTAACTGTGCAAATCAACTCTGTTTCACTGAAAATTTGCTACTGTTTCAGTCGGAAAATTTGCTGCTATCAATAAGAATTTGTTTTCTCCTGTATATTGACTTGGCTGAGGTTGAACTGCAGCTTAAATGGAATCAGCTGGATTCTGCTCCTCCAGGTGGATGTAATTATTTCTCCTTGGTGATTATGGCTGTGGGAGCCCCTCAAGGGCACTGGGGCTAGCAGTCGTGTTGTTCAGGGACTTAATAGGTCCTGCAATTTTATTAGACACGTTGATGGGAAGGCAGGAACCTGGCTTAATTCTGCAAGAGTCTCTAGGACTTGGAACTGAATTAATCCTCTGATTTGCAATGGAGAATGAGAGAGCAAATTCACTAGCAGAATAAAGAAAGATGACTGTCCTTAGCCCAAGTGCCAGCACCTCGGCTTTATGCATTCTGCTTTCCAACTGCAGTGCTATGAGCTCCTGAGGTTCAGCTGATGAGTGATGCTGTGTTAAATCACACTGAATCTGCTGGTGTCTCAAGACACCAGTCTTGTCTGCAGACCACATCAGCAAGTCATCACAGCTTTTCCAGGTTGGTAAAATCCCAAGTCCAGCAGTCTCTGCTGCTGTTTCTCCACCCCAGTTCAGCCATCCCACTTGATACAGCCAACAACTGCTGGGCAGCACAGCCTTGCATTCTTTCAGTGGCTTACAGAAAAGCAGGTAGGTGAAGGATCACTGTTTTCTGGGCCTTATCAAGACAATAAGGCTTTTCAAAATTCAAATCCTCCCTTGAAAGATCCTTGAGGCAGCTTTGGGCAAGTTCCCTCACCAGGCAAGGAGGATTGTCCCTGCTGCCAGCCTGGGTCTCTATGTGAAGCAGCAAATGGAGCACTTCTGTGGAGATGGATAAATGGCCATAATGACTCTGGGCTGAAATAAAATACAGCATCCTCTTACAGGCTCCTGGCAAGAAGCAAAAAGGAGTTTCTGTACTTGGTACCCAAGCAACAAAGCTGATCACTAAAAAACAGGCTACTTGTTTTTTCCTAATGCAAGATTCACTTTTTATGGCTTTCATTTTCAAACTATGCAGAGCTCCTATTACCTCAGCATTAAGTGCTATTGTATTATACTGCACAAACAAGGCTATGTGTGTGTGTATATATATACACAACTTCTTACCAGTCTCATTAAATAGGGATTAGCTAATAAAGCCTGAATGCAGTCCAGTCTGCCTTGCATGAATACACTGAGTCCTGCCTTTGGAGAAAACATCCTGAGCAGAAGCCCTTTGAGATGTGGTATAGGCACTGGAGTGCTTGTCTGAGGAATGGTGCTAGAAAAGGCAGGAGAGCAAGCAGAGGTGAGGGGGTTACAGGTCACAGGCATCTCTGGCAGAGCCAGGAACAGCACACAGCACCTGAATTCCAGCCCAGCATGCTGGACTAAGTATCTTCTCAGAAAGCCTTACAGATGATGCCTCTGCTGCCAGTCCTAGGGAATGCTACTTTTATTCTTTTTCCTTCTTATGAAAATAAAATACACCTTGAGAATCAGCCATCCTTCCTAATTTTCAAAGCCCACAACTTTGAAGGCCCTTTAAACTCAGGGCTGGCAACTGCTGTCTAAAGAGCTCTGACATTCTGTGAGGGCATCCATGAGAGGCTGCCAGCTCCCACCAAGTGACAAATAGAGCAGAGCCAAAAGGCACAGCCTTGAACAGAGTTGAACCATTACCAGTTGCCTGCGTCCTGCCTCGAGATAGAGATCTCCTCCCCAGCAGCACACTCAGCCTTTGGCTGGGCAGAGGAAAAGCACTGTCTGCAATCATCTCCAACATTTGCTGACCTCTGCTCTGGTGTTTGCCATCTGGAAGCTCTCAGAGTTTCCTCTCTGCATGTGCTTTTTTCTCCCTGCCATTGCACTTCCTCCTACAGCCTGTGAGGCAGCTGCTATGCTGTGTTTGTCTAGCTCTGTGTATTGAAGGCAAAGGGCATTGCAGTTCCTGTGTTCAAAACCCAAATCTTCCATGCTGAATAATCCCTCCAAGACCACGTCCCTCGCTTCTTTCTGCATCTCACTGAATAATACACTGGAAAGCAGCAGAGACTGTGGCCCTAGGAACCCATTGCAAATGTACATAAAGAGAACAAGGAGTGGAAAGGAGAAAAGAAGCCTGCTGTAATTACCCAACACAAAGAACACTAAATAATACAATAATTTCCTCAGGAAGAGATTATAGAGGATTGTGTGTAATGTCTCAGGTCTAAAGGGTTTAAAAATTCACCTCAGAATGAAAGTCTAATTAGAAGGCTACAGCTGCAAAGACAAATGGTTATTTCACAAATCCCTCATTAGAGCTGTTTGGAAAAATACTAGTTTGTCTTTAGAAACAAGATGAGTATTTTTTCATTTTTTAACCATAATTCATTTACATTGAATTGTGCTTTGGATGAAGGCTCAAGACACAAACTTCAGGTTTTTGAAATTGTCTGAGGTCTCCAGTCTGAAAGTGTGAGCAACCTAAAGTGAAATGGAAGTTTTTCCTAATGCCTTCATTTATTTTCCTTTCTGACCTCTGCCAACTTGTTTTGACTTTTTTCTACATTTTTGCTCAGTTTAATTAGAAACATGCAGGCTTTTAGAAAATATTTATATTAAAAGTATTTGCACACCTACAAAAGTATTGAGTAACTGACAGGTAGTGATGCTTCCTGAGGAGCAAGTGGATCTCATGGTTATGATCCCTTCTACTCTTCATTGTAATCAGAAGAAGACAAATTAAGAACTAGTAGGTCATACTTAAGCAGAATTTTCCATGGCTGAATGCTCCCGCTGTGTTATCTGTGAAACCACACTTTGTGTGACAATTTGTGTTGTCACTTCCCAAGAAAGTAAAGACAAAAAAAAAAAAAAGAGGAAGGGATGGAAAAGAAAGACAGAAGTGGATAGGTTGTAAATAGCAGTTTTAAAATGCCCTTGTTGCACAAGTCACTGGTTCTCACTGGGCACCTTCAGAGCCTTGCTCTGCCAAGGTCCGTCCAAGGCACCGTGAGTTGATGCTCTCCACCAGAGCAAGGTGACAACACAGAAGCATAGATCTTCCAGGGAAGTGGCTTCCCAATCTCCAACTCATGCTCCTACTGCTTTTGCCTGCCTGCTTCATGGCTTACATCCTCCTAGGCTGTGAGCTTGGCACTGTGCCAAGAACTGCCAACAGACCAGAGGGGCTTCAAATGGACTGGGATGCAGGAGTGCAGATGTCCAGTAAAAGTCCTCCAGGCAGGAATGCCCTGAGGGGGGGGATGTCTTCAGGCACCCAAACTAGGCCTCTTGATTTCACTTGCTGCTCAATGTAATAATACAGCATCCAGAGAACTAACAACACTACAGTGTCCCACTGAAATATTTATAGTTGCAAAGAGTTTCTGTCTCAGATGTCAGACTTCTTGGTAATGTTTCACCTTTATCTTCACCTGTGGGAGAGACCTGGACTTTCAGAATTCAGCTGTAAATTAAGTCTCTGATACAGCTTTTTCACTTGGACTCTTCCACTATGGGTTTGCATCAGACACATTTTAGCACTCCTGCCTTTGGCATAATAAGAAGGTTCACACTACCTTGAGGACCTTATGTTCTTCTCCTGTCAAATCTTGGACTCCTCATGTCAAGTCTAAGTCATCACTGAACAGTGCAGTGAACTAGAAATCTTGGCAGAAATCTGACCAAATCTGTAAAGTAATTACTTCCTGTTCTCACAGAGTATTTTGCTCCAGGACTAACCTTACCTCCAGTACTTGTGCATCACGGGTTGCTGCAGTGGTAGTGTAAGGCTGGCATCGTGCATCTACTGAACAAGCTTTGTTTTGGAAAGTTGCTGGTATTGCATCACTGCATGGGCTCTGGCAAAACTAGATGCTCTGTGAGTACAAGCTTGCTGACCTCTGAGAAGTGTAATGGGATGATGTGTTTGGCTCAAGAAACATATACAATTGCAAAGGCACTGGGCAGGAGATGTAGGAAATTGGGATTTAAAAGCTCATCTCCACTGGGTCAAAGTGGAGATGATCCTGTGGATCTCAGTATGCTGCCAGCTGAAGCAGTAGTAGGTGGTGACTCTTAAAGAAGTTACTTTAAAAGCTCTAAGTGGGGGTCACCATAACCCGACCTGAGGGAGCAGGACTCAGGGTCTAGTGGAGCTCAGTGGAGCTTTCTACTCCGTTTATCCTCTTCTTGTAGCTGGAGTTCAGTGGGTCAATAACTTATTTACACACTTTTGTCCCAGAAATTGCAACACAACTTTGCCTATCCTGATTCTGATCCTTCCCCAGGGGAAGCTTTAGTCACAAGTTTTCCTACAGTTCCCAGTGGCTTTGAGGTCACTGGGAGTGAACGCATTGGTCTTCCCTGCATCCTCCCTGAAGAATGAGGGGCTCCCTGAAGAAACAGGACCAGGCAGTTGATGTAAAGGCCAACTGCCCTTTGTGTAGGATTTCTAATCCTACAGAAGGATAATACAGAAGATGAGGAAGTCACTCAGAAGGGGAAAGGTTATTTTAATAGTGCTTTCTCCTCGAGCCCTAGCTAAATAACAGATTTTTTGGCTTAACCATTACCTGCCACCAATACAGAGCAGGAGACTGGTCACTGCCCTTGACATCAATGCATCCATACTTCTGTTACATCGAGATTTCTGTGAACAGTGCAAGCCCTGATGAGTTACTGAAAAGCTTTTCAGCCCTGTCTCCTCTTTCTAGGACAAAGTTATTTAGATGCTGCATTAAGGTATAGGGAAAGGACTGCACAAGCTCTGTCAACATATGACAAAAAATAACATTTTTGGCCCAGTAACCCGAATCTGTTCTTCCTTCAGCTCCCGTGTGCCTGGCGAAGGCTGCAAAGTTTGCTTCTTTTTTTTCTGTGCCAATTTCCCCCTCCTGTTGCTGGAAGCCCTGGGGACTTTCAGTTGATGGCACCAGTTTGTTTACAGAGCTGGCTTGATATGTCCCATGTATACACAGACATTAAAAGAAACCAACCCTCTCTTTCCAGGCCATTCAGTACCTGGATGTCCTTTTCAGTAACTGATTTTGGCTCCAGTGTTTGAAAGCAAATACTCTGTTTGTAGAGCAGGCATGACCGACTGGAGTCAGAGCATTTGTGGGGCAGCTGATAAAGATGCTGGGCTGACAGAGGGAGGCCATCAGCACCTGGGGCAGCTTCCTTGCAAGGGAAACCACCAGCATGACTTCTGTGCCTCCAAGCTCTCATTGGCCTCCCTGTCCTCAGCCTTAAGAAAATGAAAGCAAACACTGCCTTCCAAGGTCACACCTTGGGTTTCACTTGCTTCACACAGTGCAGCCTCCCTGCACTTGCACAAGGCCATTGGAATGTCTGACTACGTAACAAAAACAAACACCAAAGCAAAAAAAACCACCCACCAACAAATTAGCTTGGGGATACCTTGACTAAAAACTTTGTGAGTTTTTGTGAGCCTAGTTGCTCCTTTTGGGTTTGACCTGAATTCTCCCTCCTGCATGCTAGAAGGCAGATCAGAAAACCACTGAACTTGAGAACAGCTCAGCAATGTCTGCATGCTTGTGATTAAAATGGGATGATAGGAGGAATCCAGGGGAGAGACCTCTTTTTAAGCTGTAAAGAGACCAAACTAAAGCCCTCCTGGGATGTATATTGGAGTTCAGCCCTGTGCTTGCTGCAGATCAGTAACTGGAGGGGAAACATCTTCAGTCGATGTAAGCAATAATGCACCACGGGCTGTGAGTGGTTCCTGCTCAGTGCCCTCCCAGGCACTGGAGCTGGGATGTTTCCTGATGGCCCTTAACGAGATCTCCATCTAAACCCCTGCTCTCTAAGCTTCAGGGAAATTGTGCAGTTTATGGTTAATGATTAAGATGTTCTTCTGGGAGCCGTGACTCTGCTTGGAGGCACTGGTTTGTTCATTAACACACGTTTAAAAACAGATGTCAAGGACATTTCCCAGAAGGCACACGTTTAGTGTGGTTTTGACCCAAAAACACAAATCTCTATTTCTCTTAGGGAAGGAATTGTTTCATTTCCAGTGAGTGAGAATAGCAAATTTTCAGACTGCATGCGGAGGGTATTTTCTCAAATTTCCACAATGCATCTCTTAGGAAAATGGCTCAGTACAACACAGTGCTATGGAAGAGATGAGGATAGTGAGAGGGACATCTCCAAAATGTCAGCCCTGAACACTCCTGAGTCCTCATGCAGAAAGCCTTTAAAAAAAAGGCACAAAGGTACCATTTCCCTATTAAACAACCTGGAGACTGGGATGATAGGGCCTAATCTTAAGTAAACAAAGAGAAATGACAGCATGAATTGGGCAACAACCAGTCTGGGGCACCAGCACTGTAGTTATTTTTAAAATTTTCTATTTCTAAACCCTGTGTGCACACAGGGCATGCTGCAGTCTGTACCACCTGAATTCATTTCAGGAGTCCTTTTATTTATAGTTTTCAGTGCTCATTGAAATGTGAGTCTTGCTTTACCAAAATAATAAAAAAAAGAAAACCTGTTCAATTGCTGCTCTTGAAAATACGGGTACAAGAAACATTTGCAGGGTTCTTTTGAGTGAGAGTAAGGAAAATTCAACATACAGTCAGATGCCTAAACATGCCACTCTGGTGAGGCTTGAGTTTTCCAGGATGCACTCAAATTTCATGAGAAATTCGGTGCCCTTACAATGTTAGATGAGGTCTTTAACTGCTGGGGAACTAAAAAAAACACTCAACGGATTTAATTCTTTTCTCTCACCCTTGTGCAGCTGTCTTTGGATGGCAAACCTTCCCTGTAGGAGCAGAGCTGGTTCCAGGAGAGGGCAACAGAAGGGTTTGTTCCAAAAGCTCTTAGGGCCATGGTCTGAATGAACTGGTGTTTTTATCTCTCTTCAAAGAACAACACTGAAGTCAGTGCTTGGCCAAATCCCTGGCAGATGAAGAAGACCTCTCCCTGCAGTCTCATTTGGCTCACCATAGCATTTCCTCCTTTTGCTTACATTGCTTCTTCCTCTCCCCACCTCAGCCCCCCACATGTGTCTTTTTTCCAGTACAGTTTTTCCTGCCATGTTGTTATCCCCATTGGGACCACAGCAAGATATTGCTTGAACCAGAAGCTGAATGGTGCGTGCATTCCATTCAGGAATTCCTTCCCTTTGGCCAGAGGATGTTGCACTTGTCTGAGCTCCACCACACTCACTGCAGCCAGGCAGTGCCAGCAGGGGTGTCTGCACGTATGGCTGCTGGGCTTCCCCTGCATGGGCAGGAAGAGGAAGCTGCGGGGAGGAGTGTGACATCTTTGCATCTGCTGGGGCAGAAGGCCACACTCAGCTCACTGGGGGTGCTCACAGTGGGGCACCAGTGGGGCCTCAGCAAGGAAAAGCTGAGCCTCAGCTCTCCTCAGCTTTGACATAGGCAGGTGTGCAGGGAGACAGGGCTACAGACTGAGCAACGTGGGCCAAACACGCTGCCTTTGATCCCACGGCCAAATCCTGGAGGCATAAGGAACTCAGACTTCTGTTTCTCCAACCTTTTATCCCCCCGCCGCTTTCCCAACCTCCGTGGGGTTTTTTTTAATCCCTCATTTTAACCCAGGATTGGAAATGTTATGCTACTACCAGGTAGCACCTTTCATCTTCTCATTTCTGCCTCAGCCACAGGGTGGTTGGATAAAATGGTTTCCTAGCAGGGTCTTTGGTGAGAAATGGTTTGTAGGGAGATCAGCTGCACTCCCACATGGAGTAAAGCCTGCAGCTAGTGAGCAATTCCAGGACTCCACAGGTTTAAATTCTCTTCCTTCTTTTTAACAAGCTTTCTAGGTGAGTTCGATCAAAGTGCCCTTATCTCTAGCATGAAATAATACTCACCTCCCAGTTAGTTTGTTGGAAAAGGTAAATCAGTCATGAAGCCTCTTAGCTCCAGTGATGAGAGCCTTGGAAAAGGAGATAAGTGCTGTGTGGGGAAGCAGATGCTTATCTAGAGCCAAGCAGACCTTGGAGGCTGCCGGGCCAGGCTGCTGCTCTGTTCTCCAGGGGAACTGACTGCTCCTCCTTTGAAAGGTTGTTGTCTTGGTGATGCTGCCGTAGGCCCTGCAAGAGCTGACACAGTGACACAGACATGAAACCTGGACCCCTGCCAGTACACTGCAGTTTGTTTTTTTAAACACATATTTGCATTTTGTTTCTGTGGGGTAAATACAGGGGAAGGAAGCACAAATTCTGACTGCTGGCTGTCGGTACAACCCCCTGCTTTGCCTGCCTGGCTGGGACCGTGGGCCACCACCACCTGATGGGACTGGGTGAGGACCATATGGCAGTGGTGTGACATCACACGAGGAAGCAGACACAGAGATGTCCCAAGCGCAAAATAGCTTGTCCTGGCAAGCACAGAAAGAATCTTAAAACACACAGAAAAGCTCCCAGAGGGATCATATCCCCATGCAGAGTGTGTGAGTGGTGTATGGGGGATATAGCTGCATGGGGGCAGGCACAGCTAGGGGTGTTTCCTGGCTCTGTTTTTGACCTCTCACTGCCTTGATGGTTTACTCTTGTCTGCGACTCCAGTTTGAGTTGTTGCCCAGCATCAGGCCCTGTGTGTCAAAGGCAAAGTTTGGCATTTCTGGAGGAGTAGGGTGCTATGTTCATAGGAAATATTACTGAAGGAACATTGGTGCAGCTGGGAATGGTTGGCAGGGACAGTAGCTTCTGTCCAAGGTCAGCAGGAACTCTCCTGATGAGGGATTGTTCTTATCTGGGACTGCTTTGGCTAGGTCGGATTAGGAACAATCACATGCTTGTTATTTCCAGAGAAGATGCATCTCTGGTTTTCCCAGCAGCAGCCACTCACATGCAGGGACGGTGGGGGAAGGCTGGAGACAAGTAAGTGCCTGTTTCCCCTCACCAGCAAACACCACTGTACCATCACTGTCATGATGCTCATCCAGGAGGGTTAGGATCATCCTGGATTTGATTTTTCAAGTCAACAGCAAGGGAGAAACAGCATCCAGAGCTGGTTTGGCCCTCAGGAGGTTCCACCTACTCCTGAAGATGCCCAGCCCTGCCAGGGAGGGTAGCTGAGGGTACACAGGCAGGCAAGCAGGGCAAGTCTCAGCTCCTTCCCATGACAGCCTATCACAAACTGGCACTTTGAAAGATCCCCACTCCCCACTCCAACAGCTGCCACTGTCCCCAAGGACAGCTGCACAGGCCAGGAGGAGGGGACCCCAGCAGGGCACAGGGCAGGGAGCTGCCAGCCTGGCTGCTGCAGGCAGGGGAGGGAGGGCTCACATTTGGCAGAGATTTTGGGTGGCTTTTGTTTACCCAAAGGGCCCATGTGCAGCATGAGAAGCACAGTCAGGAATGACTTTATGGTCATGGCAGTAGGGCTGCCAAAGGCCCAGCAGTACAGAGAGCTCAGGAATTGGGCGGGGGGGAGAGATGCCTGGGCTTGATGCACAGCTCATGATCTGGGCAGCTCCCTTTTGTCTCTTCCTTTCAGCTGAGGAGACACATCTGCAGAGCAGGACTTGCACTGCACAATGACTGGGCTGGCAGGGATGGGGAGAGCCAGGGCTCCACTCCCTCCCTTGCCATGGAAAGCAGGTGCTTAGAGAGGAGGAGGGAGGGAAGGGTGGATATGGGAGGTTTGCCAGGCACCAAAGCAGCTGGGAGATCCTGGGGAGGAGACATGTGGCACGGGTGGGCAGATTAACAAGCTGAGCCGATCAAAGGCTGCTCAATCCTTCCTCCATGTGCCCGGGCTGGCTGCCAGCACCTCTGAAATGATTTTTCCTGGTCAGCCGCTGAAGGAAGGTGCTGTTCAGTGCAACAAATCCATAATAATTTTGTTTTTACCAGCCAAGCCTTGTCTGAAGACTCTCCTGGCTGGGACCAAGTCTTGGATGCCAGAGCTCTCAATGTGTTCAGTGACACATCCTGGCTACCTTCAGAGTTCCCTGAATGGCAGCATAGCACAGGACACTGTGGCTTAGGGGACTTGTAACTAAATGCTGAACTGGTTTGATCCCAAAATTTGTCTCCAGAGATGAATCTCAGTTTTGCCATAGTCTGGGGAGGTCTAACATGAGTGTAGAACGAAAGGGACCTAAGGACTTTGGTGTTCAAGTGTGCTTGAACTGGGGATGTTGCTTCAAGTCCACTTACATGGTGTTTTGCCAGGGCTACCTAAACATTAAATAAAGAAGATCCCTCCAGGCCTGTTTTTATGAGAAAAGCAAAGTGACACTTTTGTCCCTCAGGCAACTTCAGGAGCTCAAGGTGAGAAATCTCCCTTCTCCAGCCCTCCCTCCCAGCCATTTGTAGGGGAGAGCTTGTCTTCATTGCAATGAATGAAGTCTGTAGAGAGAAACCCTGGTGATGCTGGGGGCTTCTGCTGGTCCCAGGCTGAACTTGCACTGGGCCCTTGGGGTCAGATCCTGGCTCCAGAAAAGCAGTTGTGCATTGAGCTCGTGCAAATCTGCTGGTACCTGCATGAGAGCCTGTCACTACAAAGCCAAGCTTGAAGAAGGAAGCATAAGCCCTGAAAAACACAAGTAATAATGCCAGGTAATTAAGGCCTCTTGCTGAAGCCACCCAGACCAAAGGGAAAAGCCTTCATGTCTATTCTGTGCTGCTTTCAGATGGTTCCCAGTCCCTGTGTGTTTCCTGGAACTCTCCAGTGCATCACCAAAACTTCCTTTGCTACTTCAGGAGGGCATTCTGTTTTATAATCCCAAAGAACATCATTGCCTGTAGCTCCTACAAGTAGGCAGGAGAAGCGGTGTAAGGACTTGAGCCTGCAGTTCACTGTCAGAGCTATCCCAGGCACCCCCAAACCAGTCAAACACAGCCAACAGCCAGGACAGGCAATTGTACAGGAATGAACCTCCAATTCATGTTAATAGCTCCAAACCTAAAATTGCTAGAGACTAATTATGGAAGCTTTGAGACCTTGAAGAGTAAAATTATCGTAATAGTTTAACTGCATAAATACACTGACTCATTATATTGAGGGTGGAATAACAGTCTCCTGAGCAGTGTGTTCACCTGTGAGCCAGAATCTGGCTCCTCTTCTACACCTTTGCCTTGAGATAGGAAAATCTGCATGAGGAAGAAAGTAAGTTATGGCTCTGTGGTTTGATAGTACTTTGCTCCAGTGATATTTTCCTGGTAGGTCCTGCAGAGCTATTTGCCCAGCTGTCTGCACTTCTGCCAGAATTTATTTAAATATTTTTACAGACACATAATAATATATATTTATATAGAAATACTATGTATTTAGTTATAAGCCTCTTTTTTCTTCCTCAACTCAGCATCCCCTGGCTGCATCTGGAATCATCCTGTTGCTCATTCATGCTCATGTGAAGGCAGCACAGCACCAGACCTGGTGAACTTCAGGTGACATCTATTATATTGTACTTGGGAGAGAAAAATTGTCCACCGTAGAAAACCTGAGCAAGTGCTTGTCTTGGGGTGATTTATGATGAAAATCTATTCCATGACTCTCCGCTTTGTGCCCCAAAGTGGCTGTCATATCTTTCAGGTGTGTGGCCGGGGTAAGCGGGCAGCCTTGGACTCTTTGGCTGGCTTTTTCTAAGCCTCACTCCTCAGGGTGCGGTGCAGTCTGACTTTCCTTGGCTAGATTGGCTTTGTTAATCCAGGCAAGAAGTTTCTCCCTTCCCTGACCTTGGAGAAGCTGCAGCAGCAATCCTGCAGCTATCTTTGAGGTGAACTGGACAGTTTGTTAGCCAGAGATTAGAGAAACGGCACCTGTGGGAGAGGGGCCACTCCGTTCGGCCCCACACCTCGGGAAGCCGAGCCGGGGAGAGAAAGGAAACCAAGAGGCTCCAGCCCAGCTGCTTCCTTTGCCGTGGAGACGAGGTCGGCGCTAGAGAGTTCCCAGGTTTTCATCTGTTGCCCGAACTGCTGCGTGAAGCTCCCGTTTGTTTGGGGGTTCTTCCCTGAGGGAGATGCCGCGGCCATCTTTCACCGGGCGTCACATCGTGAGCACCCGGGTATTTTCCCTGGCATTTTGGGGTTTTTTTCCGGTGTGTGTGTGTGGGGGGATAAGATCTGACAGCTTAATATCTAGCATTTATTTACTTTTTTCTCCCCTTGCCTTGTGGACATTCTCTTGGGGTTTTTTTCCGCTTTCACCATTAGTATTCATTTCCTGTTGGTGGAACGGGATTATTGGAACGTTTTAGAGAGACGACTCATTCCAGAGTGCCTTCTCCTAATCCTGTCTCTAAACTGAGACAGTGGTACATCCTCAAAGAGGCCAGAGAAAGCGTCTGCCCCAGAGTGGCAGTCAGGGTGACAGGCATCAGAGCGCTGCTGCTGCTGTGTGTGGACAGCTTTGGAGAGGGAAGCCTGAAAGGGCTGAAAATGGTCGTGGATGAACGGAGGAAGACCCCAAAGACAACCAAATGACTTTTGGCCTCTGCAGGAAGGGGCGGACAGAGGATGACAAAAAAAAGTTCTTACTTTCTGTTTTCTCTTTGCAGCTCTAAAATCCTGTTTACCTGGAGGGCTTTCACCGCCCAGAAGCCAACCTCCTGCAAGCAGCCCTGAGCTGTCACCCAGTGCCATGGCCCTGCCTGGGCTTTGCACCTTGGAGAGCTGGACACTGGCCTCTGGGGACACCCCATCACAGCTCGAACACCCCCTCCAGCCTGCAGTGCATCACAGCCTTCTTCTGCTCCTTCTCCTCCAAGCTTCCTTCTTCCTGCCTGCACAGGACCCGGGAGCCAGGCCTGTGCTGCCACCCAAAGACATTCTGTAGGGCAAGCAAACACCAGAGGAACTGTGCAAAGATGGGGTGGCTGCAGGGTCACCTATTTCAACTCAGCACCTCTCCCTTCCCTCTTCTATTGGCCTCCTTTCACTTGCTTTCCACACCAACATGAGCCTCTGTGACCTTACTCTTATTTTTGTGATACGCTATGCAAAACCCATCCACGCATTTTAATGGATTTCTCAGGAGGTGAAACCTTATATGTCTTGTGACTAGGGCATAGTGGCAGGATTTTTAAGCAGTGCCACTGAAAAAAAAAATGCAAAACAAAGGAAGACTGGTGTTCCAACCCACACCTGCCTGCAGGCAAGTCAGAGGATGGTTCTTTTATGAGGGAATCTGCCACTTTGAAAGCCTGGGAAATCAGTTACAAGACAGGCTGGGACTATAGGAAGTGATAAATAGGTCTCTTATCACAGCATGACAGTGAAACAGGCGAAAGGAAATTTTAAGCTGTGAAAATCTATTTTTCTTTAATTTATTCTCCCCTATGACATGCAATGAGCATGCCCCAGAAATTCCCAAGGGCAAAAATACATCAAGATTCAGAAAAAGACTAACTAGATATGGACAGCAAGAATATCAGGATTCATTAGAATTAATGGCAGTAAAAATGTCATCAGGTATATTAAAGTCCCTGCTTCAGGGTGCAGAAAACATTTGAGCCATTAGATCCAGCTGAAGTGGGGAGATGAAGGGTGGGGAGGCAAATCCAGCTTCAGCCCTCCCTGAGGATCCATCAGAGGTTCCTGCAGCAGGAGGATGATGTGACACAGGCAGATGCCCCATACAGTGTTCCCTTGGACAAGGAGACAGGGCAGGGCCCCACAGCCACGGCCACCTTAGTGCTGCCAGGTTCTTGCCCTGCCAGTGCAGGGTGCTGGGAGCAGCTTCCTTCCCTGGACAAATTGCTTCTGCACAGAAGTCAGAGATGAGATATGACCCTTGTGCCTGCAGCACAGGGAGGTGCCCCTGCTCACTTTGGGGATGGCTGTACTGCCATGGAAAGCCTCTGTCTGGTATTTCAGAGTAGAGAGGTGGAGGATACATTACCATTGCCAACCTGTTCTGTGCAAGCACAGTAGGGCTCACACCATGGCAGTTTCACTTCAATGTCCCCAAAGTCTCTGTTTTCACTCTTTCTGTAACAAATTTGGAAGTCCTAATAAGCCAAGCCTGGCAGGCTACTAGGAAAAGTAATGGTGATGACTTTCTGAGGTGCCAGAGAGGATCTCAATACAAATTCAAGCTCCCAGCTATATTTCTTGTTTGAGATTAGACAAATCAATCAATCTTTTAGTGTCTTTTTATCTTCTAATTGTGCATCCATATGGTACACAGCTGAACTCATTTAAGGGATGCTACCTGCCTTTAGGGCCTGTGTTCATGTGTTTCTGTTCACAATCATGGGTTTTTGGGGGAGTCAGGATTGGGCTCTTACGTTAGCAAAGGGGCTTGTGTCAAGAAGGGAAATCCAGGTGCTTTCTTGCAGTGGTATCACCCTAAAAACCTCTCCTGCTGTGGTTCCACCCCACTGATGACCTAGTGCTCTTGAACATCAAGTGGCATTAAGTCACCCTGTCCCCTTTCTCAGACCACCTTGAACAGGCTGTGTGGAGGCCATGACCCCTCACCCTGCTGAGTCCTGCCCTTCCTCCATGCAAGATTTGCCAGGACTGTGTGGAGGGCTGGGAATGCTGGGATCCCCTTGCACAAGGGCATGTCCTCTGCCAGCTGCCCACACTTGCTCCATGGCAGCTTGGGGCTGTCACTGCATGTGCTCACACGTGGCTTCAGCCCTCAGTCCCCTCTTTGTGTCCCCTCTCCACAGCTGTTTCTCCAGCATGCTGCCATTTCCCACATCCAGTCCAAGCTCCCTGGGTTTCTGCTTGCTCCCCCAGGAAAACTTAGGGGCCAAATCAAAGGGGCTTTGAAATAATGTGCAACTGAACACTTGTCATGGTCTCTTGAGCATGATCTCAGTAGCAACAAGTGGGAACTGCCATTCAGGTTCAGAGCCTCAAGCCATCTAATCCAGCAGTGCTTTTAGGAGCAGCAATTGTTCCAAAATTGCCAGCAATTGCTAGCTGCTCCTACAAGGAGCAAACATGCCTAAGACCAGAAAAGGATGATGTGACCCCAGGAAAGCCATCAATCCCTGGCTAGTTACACCCCTAGCTAACACCTGGAGAACTGTGAGCTTGCACCAGCTCTGCAGTACTGGCTGGCCTTTATCCTGCTGGTGGTGCAACTCCAGATTTCTGGGTGACCCTCTTTCCTCTACGTCCAGCTGAGCTCCTGGGCACCATGGCATAATGTGGAAAGGGGTTCAAAGAAAAAGCCTTTAGTTTCATGCACTTTCTTACTGCCAGCCCATGGTGTCTGCAGATCATGTGCAGAGAATAGTTGGTTGAAAAATAGAACACAGATTTTGGGGAGATCAATTCCCCCCCACTCCTTCAGTAATGCAAAGTCCAAAAATAAAATGTGCAAGAAACTGGTAGGGCACCTGTTTGAAAGCCAAAGAGTTTTGGGGGTTCTGGGCTTTCTGACCCCTCTACTGGTGGCAATTTGGGGGTCTTATTCGTGTTGCAAAGGGCCAGTCTCTCATCTGGCTGTACCATGAGGTCTGGTGACTGCCTCACTCTATTCCTCAGAGGGGTAAGAGAAGGAGTCATCTCCAGAAGCCACTACACATTTCTTCTGTGGGCAAGGCACCCTTCTTTATGGCTGCTGAGCTCACAGCCTGTCTCACTTCTCACTTCAGGGTGCTTTTCTCTATCTTGGCATCCTGCAGGAAACAGAGTGATACCCAAAGACTGGTCTGATGCAGTTCTTCACCACCCATTTTTGCCCTCATGGACAGCACAATGGAGTCTGGGGATGTGGGATGAGACCTTCCTCAGCAGCTGGACCCAGATGGGAAGGAAGGAAGGCAAGAAGGCAGGAAGGAAGGGTGGGCTGGTTCTGGTAGTAGGGCAGGAGTTCTGAATTCATGCTGCTGAGGTCCTTGGTCCTGTTGAAGGATGAGATGGAGCAGGAGCATGGCTTGTTCTGCTCAGTTTGTAACAACTCCACCTAAGGAAAATGAAGACAAGAGGAAAAAGAGAGGTATGGAACTTTTATAATCTGGTCATGTTGACCTTCTCTCCTGTTCCTACAGTGATAGTAAGAAAAGAAGGTATGTTTAGACCTGGTGCCTTTGTAGTAGAGTCAGGGGGCCCATGAGGGGTTGTGTGGTACAGCCAGGATCCCTGGCATAATATGAGCATCTAGTCCTGGTTCAGGCAGTGGGAAGAAAGAGCTGGAAGGAGCATGGCCTTGCTCAGGAGTTGTGTGTTAGCTCAGACTGGACAGTGAATGAAATGCACAGACCAGCCTCTGCTGCAAGAGGGAGAGCAAGCATAGGCTACTTCCCTCACCCCTGGTGGTGCAGGACAGGCTCTTTCAGATTTTAATCCCCTTCTTGCCATGCTTTTTTTTCTGTCCTTGTCTCTTAATCAGAGAGGAGCAGCTGCAACCCTCTAATGGCCTCTAATAGTTTGTTCATAGCAGCTGTTGGTGGTATTTTGGTGCTGCCTCTTCTGTCCTGTTGCTGAGCTGGCTATTTCCCCACTGCAGAGCTGCCTGCCTGGGCTTTCTCCTCCCCAGTTAGCCATGGCCAACTGCAGGAAGGTCACTGGGAACTTGAAGAATTAATTTTACTGGAAACCACATCCAGTAAACAAGACATGGGCTGGAGTGGGAGAAAAAAATGGATCTGTTTGGTCATATGGGGGAAAAAAAGTACAGGAAAGGTTTGCAATTGCTTTTTTTCAGTGGAAATTTAAGGATAAAGGAGAAGAAAGTAAATTAAAACTATTAATCAGGTCAGAGGAGAGATTTTGCAACAGTTTCCCCAGGAATTCCCCTGCCAGTGTTTTCAAAAACTTATCTTAGTCTTGTACTTCAAAAGCTCTGAAGCTCCCGTTGATGCACAAGGAAACAAACCAAGGTTCCTGTCCCACACTGTGATACCTCTCCTCCATGTTTTGCTTGCATCCCAGAGAGCTCATCTCCCCACTTCCCTGTTGTACATCTCTGTGACTGGTCTAGTCCTGGTGCACACATGGAAAGAGCTTCTGTTGGAGTGAAAAAAACCCAAGATTTTCTGTTAATTGGATCTAAATGGAAGTGCAGTGTTGCAAGTAAAATATCTTATGTTGTGTTTTTCTCCATTCTCTTCTAGGTTATTCTATCCTACTCTGCTTGTCTAGTATTCTTGGACTCTGTTGCACATGTAGTGCACACCTGGGAAGAGCTTCTGCTGGAGTGAAAGAGGAATATTTTCTGTTACTATGATATAAATGGAACGTAGGAAGGGCTTGTGTTTGAGGGAAAGAGCAGGATTTGATATTACTGGGATAGAAATATAAGTGAAATGTTGTGTAGAAAATATATTGGTTTGGGTTCCTCTCTCTTTTGAGAGTGAATTCCAAAAAAGGCCTGCCATTTGGCTGTGTGCCAAATAAGATGGGAACTGTTGGGTTGTGATAAGGCAGTTTAGTAAAGCAAAAAAGGGAAAAAAGTTTTCTTGTTCATAAGCAAAGGGAAACATTAATCAATTCCCATCAGTGAGGATGCTCTGGAAGGCAAACACTGCAGAATAACAAATGGCCCCCATTCCTTCTCCTTCCCTTAACTTTTACATCTGAGTTGATGTCATATAGTATGGAATATCCCTTTGGTTGCTTTGGGTCAGCTGGCCTGGATGTGTCCCCTCCCAGGCCCTTCGTGGGAGAGAAGGAATGTCACAGGGACAGCACTGCTCAGCACTAGCCAAAATGCAGCTGTGTTATCAACACTCTCCCAGCTCCCAGAGCCTCTTTCATTTTCTGCTAACTCATATGATGGTGCTTCTCGGGCACAAGTCACCTTCTCAGGCACTGTTCCAAAATCTCTGCCTTCTGCCCAGTTCATAATCTCTTCCAGGATTCCTAGGAAATCGTGTTTTCCCATTCGGGCTCGTTGTGTAATCAGTGCTACCCACTTACTCCATCTAGCGCTGGTTATGTGATGTGTTGAGAGGATGCTTCCTGGGAACATCCAGTGTAGGACAGGCAATTGTGGTGCCAAAAAGAGATGCTTCTGTCCCAGCAACTCCTGAGGTGGCCTGAACTCCCTCAGAGGCTGCTAATTTCTCTTTTGCAGTGGGAGTATATTAGACTTCTGGTCTTGAGTAACTCCAGCTCCAAAACCCTAATGGTTGACCTTGGGTTTCTCCTGAGGTCCTTTGCCAGAGGTGAGCCTCTGCTCCCCAGCTGCAGAGTAGGGTGTATTTTGCACATCTCCATCTCCACAGCAGACACTCTGGTTCCAAACAAACTCATTAACTCACTGTCATTCACCAAAGAGAAATCACTCAGCAAGGTGGGAGCCAATATTGGTGAACCCTGGTCAGAACAGGGCATACAAGGGGAAGGAACAAGATGGAGAGGCTGCTGCTTCATTAACTCCAGCAAACTCTAGAGGGTTGGTGTTTTGGGTGCCTGCTTGGAAAATCCAGCAGTCAGAGTCACAATGAGAGCTGCTCCATACCTGCTCCCTTGCAGGTCCTGGGAAAGGCCCAGCAGGCACCAGACAGGACATGAAGGAAAAGGCTGAGCTCTTGAGGGGCCTGCAGGAGAGTAATTCTAACCCCATGCTGAACTTGGTGACACCAATCCATATTAACTTGTGAAGTCCTTCCAGCACTGCAAGCCCACCATGGGCACAGCATAAATGAATGGGCCAAGAGTATGTGCTTTCCATCTGCTTTTGCTATGCAGTTGTTTTAAATATACTTTCTCTATCCACAGCAATAGGATTATTTTTTTTTTTGGACAAACATATCCTGTAGCAGCTTGATGCCAGGTTGATGCCTTTTTAATCTTTGCACACACTTCTGGAGCTGAATCCATAGTCTCAGATGTGCTAAAGCCATACACTTTCAGTTCTGCCAGGCCTAAAATCCAGGAACCTAGAAAGGCCTGAAACACTTAGCAGCAACGAGCTGTCTGAATAGCAGGAGTGGTTCTCTCTTTCGGAAGATGGTGCTAAATTACATGGTGATTACAGGGCCAAGAACTCTAGAGGCAGGTGAGAAAGGATGTAGAACACCATTCTCCAGTGCTTTCCTTCCTCCCTCATCTGGTTTGCACTCCTTATCCCACCAGGGCTTTGGTGAACTTTCCTGAGAAGTCTCGGATCGGTCCCATTTTCTCTCTCCAGCCTTGGAAGCTCTGCTTGCTTTCTCTCAAGAGATCCCAATCCAGCCAGATTTCCTCCCCAGGGCATTCATTAGGTGACTGTAACCCATGTTGGTGGGATTACAACTACCTTTGATCCTGCTGTAGTTAGGAGACAGGGCTGCATGCCATGTAGAGAGTCTAATTTAGATTTGCTTTGCATCCTGTGGCACGGAGTAGGGAATGGATCCCCTGGGAGCCTGATGTGTAGAAAGCAACAAGTCCCCACTGGAGCCAGGGGTGAACAAAACAGTCTCCTTTTCCCTCCTTGTGGGAAGTGCCATAGAGCAAACCCTTTGGTGCTTTATATTCTGGTTATCTCTGAGTGCAGCCTCATGCCTTGGTTTGCAGTTATTGCACCTGAGAGAAGAGCTGACACCTCTAACCTGACTACAAAGAGCTGGTTCAGCTGAGCTGCACCCAGAAGTCATGGAGGCAGGCAGCACTTCCCAGACAATCCCAATATGGCCTGCAGAGCAATTCTGTACCCAGGAGCAAAGAGGTGCTTTCATCATCTGCCAAGCATAATTGGAGTCTGAATTAAGTGTTTCTGTCAAGGGTAGACAAGGCAGAAGCAACACAGAGGGGATGTAAAGAAGTTGGGGTGGGCAGTGCTAGGTCTGTGCACTGTCCCGATGGCAGGGGGCTGTTCCTGGCATGTGATAATCACCAGTGAAGTGGGAAACAGGGAGCAGCAGAGGAGGATTTGCATGAGCTGCATGGAGGGTGCCTGTGCAAGTGACAGCTGTGCTGGTACTTTATTTCCCTCTGTGGATATTGTGAGCTGCTGTGTGCCAAGCCTGAGGGCAGCACAGCCTGGCTTGGGACTTTTCCTGTTTGTTCTGGAACATCTTCAAGGGCTTGAGAAAGTGCCAACCATTCACCTCTGCCACTGCATACCTGCCTCTAATTGCAAACCAGATAGGCTCTGACATGATATTGGCCAATTAAAGTTTCCATCCCTCCCAGCCACATGGTCCTGCATCCCACATGCCACCGATTTGCCCTCTAGCTTGGAAAGGCTTATCATCTGTGCAGTCATCTGACCCAGCACAGTTTCTTCCTCCTGGGGGGCTGGGGGCTGCATTTCCTCTCATATGCAGCTGGCTTTAGCTGAGAAAGGCAACACTAACCTCCCACATTCATCAACCTGCCAATTTGCAAGTCCTTGCCCAGCTGGGAGTGCACTGGGCTGGCTGGTGTTTATGGTGTGAGTGCCAGAGGAGTGGGCATCACTCAGTAAGGAGGGGGCTGTGATGCTGTGCCCCAGGAGGAGAAATGTCCATGGTTCATTTGCTGTGATGAGAGGACTGGGTAAAGTAGATCAAAATTCTTCTTATCTTATGGGGAGAGGGTCTTTCCTGCTAAGTGGTTTATTTGGGTTTTTTTTCCATGGTTTTCCCCCTTTAGTAGAAGATGAAATAGAGGTGTGGTGAAGGAAGGGGTGACTGATGAAATCAGCACACAGAAAGGAGGAAATATATTGTAAATGATAGTTGAAAATCACAGTGATCTGTGCAAAAAAAAGAATTCAGGCAAGAAGTAAGTCCCTTTTAGACTGTTTTGGTAGAGGATTGGGAGTGGCTCACATGGCAAGCACTGTTTTTAAAGCAGGGAGCTGAGTGCGGTTAACTCTTCTAACACAGTGAGCTTCATTTCCCCTTTCAGATTCAACTGGAGCACTGTAATTGCTGCTAGCATCACTATTATTTGAAGCTGGTGCCTGGGCCCTTGTTGTGCTAGAACTCCTTTCCAAAAAGCTGAGACACCAAGAGGGCAGTCAGGGATACCAGGGCAGCCATGACTTAATATTCCAAAGCAAGTGGGAGGTTTGGCTGGGATATAAACTGTGAGGACAGTAGTAGTTGTTTAACTGCTTCTGGCAATGTTAACTGGAATGCTGTGACCTCCCAGCTCAAGACCATATGCTGTGATGAATAAAAAATTAGATACATTGTAGAATCTGAAACTATTAGCAGAAACCTGAAGTTTGACTACACCCTAAACCACTGTTGCTGTTACTGAGGTCCAAAATACAGACCTGTTTTCTCTGAATTGAAGAGCTCTGGGGTATGTCTTTTAAAGTTCTAGTACTTGCTTAAAGTGAAAGTCATACTTGTATTTCTTAATCTTCTATTTTGGCTGCATAATTTTGTCCTTAAGCTTCATTATATGAGGTGAAACTCAGCCCTTGCTGGTAGAAGGTCAGTACTTGCAAACCACTGTATCAAGGAGGTCCAAGCATTTTGCCTTGAGAACCAGGATGTAAGTGCAATGTCCCAGGAGCTGCTGAGTTCTCCAGCTGTGATCTTAGTATGAGTAAGGCATTGCCTGCCAGCCTACTACCTAGTCCACATGAAAGGTTTGTGACTCAGTTCCTGACTATTTTAGCTTAAAATGCTGCCTACCCACACATCTAAAATGGAGAAGCAAATTCCTGTGTCTTTCAGCTCTCCCAAATTTACAGTTGTGACAAGGTTTGTCAGGGAACTGAGCTGGACCAACAAACAGATGAATAAAAACAAATTAGTTTTTAGGAATAGATATCCTTGCTTGAGTCGTGTTCATGAGTGCAAGTGTCTCTTGCTACAGTGGCTTGCTCCTGGATCCTGGGATTTCTACCTGCATTTTAGAGCCAAGTACAGGGCTTGACAGGTTCTGAGTGCACAGATTCATCCCCATCCTGGGGGAACTGTAGAGCTCTGTCAGGCTGGCCTGGCCTAAGATGCCCTGAACTCATGAGGAGGCAAAATATGGCTCTTGTGGTTTTCCTTGCTGTGGCTGGCAGCTGGACACATGACATTTGCTGCAAATGCAAATGCATTTCCAAATTCTGTGTGCATTCTTGGAGGAAATGCAGAGCCATTCTGGCATCAAAGGCAGACCTGGATTTCACCCCTGGTGCGAGCAGGCTGTCCCAGGCTGAACACCCCCAATGGGTCCATGGTGGCAGACCCTTCCCAATGCTCATCTGCCTCAGGGGGAGGAAGAGGCATTTTCCAAGCATTGCAGCTGCAGTGTGAGAGCACAGTGGCCCCCCTCAGGTAGCTAGGATGGGGAAAATCCACTTCTAATACTATCTGCTGTGTCTTTATAGAGGGATGTTTTTACACCCTCCCAAATGCCTGATTTTTCTGGTTCTCCCTACACATCCCTTTACTCTCTGGAGCCCTGTCTTCTCCTCCAGCATAAAATTAATCTGGGCATCTGTGCATGCCAAATCCAGGAGAGACCAAGAACTGAAAAGCCTGTTTATGAGCCCCTTAGAATGGGAAAGTTTTTATAGATGGAGAAGACCAAAGCAAAAAGGAATGGGTTTTTAGCATTTTGGGCAGCTATGAGAGACGTGCCTTGAGGAAAAAAACAAATCCTATCCTTCACATCTGCCTGAAGACACAACTGAGCTATTTCTCATGCACTGTTTCAGGTTTGTGAAGGCTACTGTAGAAACTGCTGAGGTCAAATCTTTTAGGACAAAGAAAAACCAGTTGTGGCCTCTATGGGATGAATGTGAACAGCAAAAAGCAAAGCCTGGAGAACATCTTTATCTTGGGTGCCACACAGAATCTGCCAGTGAAGGAAACACCAAGCGACCACTCCAGGAAGACACATTGGGGAATGGGATTTTTTTGGTATTCATCCTGCATGGCCAGCCAAGGACAATGCCTTCTATATTTTTAAAGCTATATTCATTCTTTTGTGGTTTAGGTGTGCAGCAGCTGCATTTTCTGTTGGAACATGGGTTTGTTACAACTCTGGCCATGAAACTCCAGTGTCTTCTGAAAACTGAAATGTTTTCTAGGCTTGTTCTTTACCTAAAGCCTTGATTAAGATCTTCTCCTGGCATGTTTCAGCTAGGGACTTACCAGAAACAAACAAGTAAAACAAGGTGTTAGTATTGCAGTTCACAAATAACTAGACTGGTCTTAAAGGAGAAATATACAGATATATTTTATTTTTATAAGTAGAAAAATTAAGTATAAAGTTCCTGTAGAACTACTCTTTGCCAGATCAAACATATCAATCATTTAATCATTTCCCATACTAGCAGAAATGCACACAGCATCTTTTGTTTGTAGGAAAATCACTTTTCAAAGGACATGAATTGTGACATTACACAGCTGAACAGCTGCTCTTTTTTTTCTCTAGTGCCTTGGCCACCACTGCTTTTCCAAGAACTCTTTTAGGGAAAGACAGGGGAGAGCTCAGTTTTAGATTAAAAACATTTAGGTTTTTTTTGAGACCCTTCCCCAGAGACCTATCAAAAGCACCACCCAGTAACAATACAGTGGGTAGTTCTCTTGCCTTGGGAAAGGAGCTCTGTTTAAAGCCCAGCTAATTTGTTAGAAGGGATTATAGGATTAAAGAGCTCCTAAAGGCTAGAGACCCACTTCTACAAGACAGTAATTGTTTATTTCAAGGATAGTGATGCTGCAGCTTTCATGAGTCTCAGAGTTAGTACATCCAGAGACGCAGAGAAGCTCCATCAGCTCCCCAGACACCCACTCAGGGAATCCACAAATGGTTTTGGTACAAGAAAATTCCCTATTAAGTTAATTAGTTTTACTTATAAAAAGTTCAGATTAAGAAGAGGACATTGCTTTGATGTTGTTCTGCAGGCAGTCACCACTCATGAAATGATCTTCAGTTCAGGCTTGGACTCTTCCAAGGCTCTCAGTTCATCATCCACTTCAGAGCTCCACAAAATGTCATACAAACTACACCAAAACAAAAAGGCAAGTGGTATTTAGTGAGCATCCTCCTGTTAAGGGAAGAGAAAGATGCACAACTGGCCAGTATGGGAAGGTCATATGCCAGGAAAGGCCCCATCTAGCTTTGAGAGCAGCCAGAAATTGGCTTTAGAGCCCAGGACCCCCTCACTCCCTCACCAGCACCAGCCTCCCACCCCTACCAGGGCTAGCAGCATCTCTCACATTAACTGCTGCACGTTGCAGCTGGGCTTCCTCAAGGCTTCACAGATCTTCCTGATGCCTTCATCATCCAGAGGGTTGTAGCTCAGGTCCAGCTCAGTGAGGCACTGCTTGGTGGCCATGGCGGTGGCGAGGGTGGCACAGCAGCCTGCTGTCAGGTCACAGTTACCCAGCCTGCAGGGAGAGGAGGGAGAGGCCAGCACAGTGAGCCCTGGCTCCAGGAAACACTCCCCACACCCAGGCAGCAGGTGTGGACATCCCCAGCATGGACAAGAGATGCCTGCAAAGATGGCATCTCTGAGACATCAGCAGGGGCCGGCCTGTGGTCTTGCAGAGAGACAAGACCTGCCCTGCCCTCATGGTGACTGTTGAGCACCTCCAAGGCCTCCCTAAAGCACAACAGTTTGTGGCTGTGGGTCCAGAAGGAACCCATTGAAATTATTCCCAATTTCACCATCATGCATCATCTTCTCTTACTGTACTTGAGACTTGCAATCACCTCTCTAAAGAGGGCAACTGAGGCCTCTCAGCTGATGACCAAGTAGCTTTAAGTGGTCAAAAGACATGTCTTTGGACAGACTTTGGACAGACAAGTCTTACTGATGTCTCCCATGACCTGTCTGCTCCACTCACTCACTGTGAATTCAGGCATCACAGCACAGCTCTGGCTTCTGTCAAACAGCATGGAGAGAACAAGCACGGGGCCCCAGACATCACACAGCCCAGCTGGGAAGAGAACAGGCTCATGGGGAAGGCAAATCCCACCCCAGGGCTGGAGGTGATGCTCCAGGTGGCTGCCTGCTCCTTCTAGTGAGGCTGGACCAGCACTTGTGCTGGCACCTATAAGGACCGTGGAAGTAGGAGACAAAGGGTAAATTCAGACAGCAAGAGAGAAGATGACTTCTGAGTGCACCTTACCATAGGGACTGGATGTTGCAGTTGGGGTGCATCAGCCCTTCACACAGCAGCTCCACACCAGCATCTCCCAGCTTGTTCTCACCTATGTGCAGTACTTTCAGGTGCTTGTTGGTGCTGAGAGCAGAGCTGACAGCCTTGCAGCAGGCAGTGGTGAGCCCACACTCCCTAACCCTGCAAGGCAAAAGTGACATGAGATCTAGGTGACTATCAGGCACCATTCACTTCTTTACATTTACTTAACAGGACCCCAGACAGTGGGAACAGAGGAACCACAGCTTTCCTGCAATCACTGTACTCCTTCAATGCCTGTCTGCTCAGTCCTTTCTAGGCAGCACCTCTGCTACTCTTTATGTGGGATGTCTGTCTTGGAGCATGCACCTAGGAAAGGCACAGGCCCAAAAAGCACAAGAACAAAGGATGAAGTGTGCTGCTCTAACAGTCACTGTTGGCTCCACTGTGCACTCCTGAGACACCCCATTAACTTCCAGGCCACCAGGGCAGGGGAAGAACCCAGCTGGGGGCAGGAGCTGAATCTGCAATGTAGGAAAACTCAAGTTCTAAGTGAACGAACAAACTTCCTCTCCCAGCCACCAGACCATCCTAGCCTAAAAGGTAACACAGTCAACAGGACAGGATGCTGAGAAATGTTTAATGTCACTAGAGCTTTCTTCTGTCTCATCAGTGAGAGAGTTTAGCTCCAGTGGAGAACCTGAGATATCTGATTACAGCACTCATTTTGCTATTCCATCAGGCCTTTCAAACTTCAAGTGTCTTAACTGCCATTTGCACGATAAAACATTTAATTAGAAACTCCGCAAGTGATGCTTGGTCTCTTTTTGCTTATAACAGGATAACTGTGATGGGGCACATCTTCAAAGTGTCTACGAGTTTAGAAATACAAATCCTTTTAAAGTCTTTAAGTCTAGAAAAGCCCTTTTTAGCTCTGCAAATCCTTTCAGTAACACAACCAGCAGGAGCTGTTTATGGAACCATCGCAACTGAGGATCTGTCTGGGTGGGCATCACTTCACTTACATCTTTCTTCAGTGAGGCCTCCAAAGAAGGCAGTGGGTATGTGAAACTTGACAGCAGCTCACCATAGCTCCTGAAGTTTAGATTTGGGATCCTTGAGTGCCTGACACAGCATTTCCATCCCTGAGTCTCTCAGGTTATTGTCTATCAGACTGATCTCTGTGAGGGTCTCCTTTGTACTGATGAGTCTGGAGAGATCTTTACAGCTAGCACTTGTGAGATCACAGTCCCATAACCTGTAGGGAAGAAAAAAATGTTAATTTCTCCCAAGAATTACTTAGATTATAAAACAGAGTCCTGCTTTAGTATTCTGAATTTCTGGTTACATTGTCTCATTTTCTTGTATCCTATCTACACCATACCACATTCCTCCTTTCCTTACTCTCCACTTGCTGCACCAAAAGCTCTGCTTGTAACAAACAAACGAAACAAAAAAACCCCAACAAACAAACACCACCACAAAACCCCCCCAAAAAACCAGAAATATGCAATTCTAGTAGACAGATAACTCAACTGGAAGCCAAGACAATGCCATCATAAACTTCCATTTTCCCTCTCCCCAGACTTTGACCCAAGCAATTTCACTGTGGCCCTACTTGTTCATGGTGCTCTCCACCCAGTTTTTGGGAATTAACTGATTTGCAGCTGACACTTTTTTGACTGTGAAGGGTGAATGAGAAACTTTCCACTCAGGAGCAAACCAGCAGCACAACCTAAACAGCTCAGAGGCTGCAGAAGGAATATAAGAAACCTCTGCCCACCCTTACCACAGCTTCTGGATTTTGCAGCTAGGATGCATCATTCCCTGGCACAGCAGAGCCAGACCAGAGTCCCCAATCTTGTTGTCCCCCACAGAAAGATCCATCAGGGATGACTTGTTCCTGAGAACAGCACTGATCTCCATACAGCTGTTGCTGGTTATGCCACAGTTCTCCAGGCTGCAGAAAAAGCACAATTGGAGTTGCTGCTCCAGACCCACTGTTAGATACACCCCAATACCCCAGTTCAGATTGAGAAGAGTCTATGGGCTGGTTCCTTGCTGCAAACCAGTGCAGCTCAGCCAGGCACTGCTACACCCTGCAAGGTTCAGAGAAGATAGAGGTGTCCAAGATAGGACTCTGGATGATCCAACACACGGCTCCTGCATCTCATGAGGCTGCAGGGCACTTTGATCCAGCCATTCATATGCATCAATGCAAGGATCATTCTTGCCAAATTTCCCCTTTTTATCAGTTATCCTTTTTAAGAGGAATTTTTGGCAGCATCACACAGAAAGTCCCTGCTGAGCCAACCTCTGCTGAACCTCAAGGGCGAGATAAAATGAATCGTGCTTTTCCCAGAAAGCCCTTCATGGGCTTTACCCCAGAAAACCCAGCACCTTTGTTTTGTAGCAAAAAAGGGCTCTGAATGAGTATACTCAATGGGCTGGTAATTCCAGTTCAGGAACTGGAGCCACTGAGGGTAATTGTTCCTCTGCTCTGAGACACAGGTAAGCAGTCTCCCTTAGTAAGTGGTTTAACCTGGAGTGCCAAAAACTCCAAAACTGAAAGCCACAGACATTTGTGTGCAGTTTCCAGTTACATAAATCTGAGACAGCAAAAAATCTGGCCTACATTTCAAGCATTCCTGACAACAACTTCTCCTGTCCTATGGATGGTATGACTAGCAGCAGCACTAGTTGCAATTAAGAGATGACCAGCTTACTGTAGTAGCTCTAGGTTGCAGCTTGCCTCCATCAGGCCCTGGCACAGCTGCTTTACAGCTGTATCCCCCAGCGTGTTGTTGCTCAGGCTGAGCTCCTTCAGGGTGGGCTTGCTTTGCAGAGCAGCATTGAGAGCTTCCACAATATCAGCTGTGAGTTCACAGTACTCCAGCCTGCAAGAAGAAAAGAAGTCCAGGCAAAAAGACAACCCTCCTCACACATCCTGCTACCACAAGAATCAGCTGGGCCTGGTGTGTGTTAGCCAGAGCAGCAAACATGCCAATGTGAGTTGAGATCAGGCAATGCATAAACCCAGAGATAACTGTAAGAATTTTTAACAGCATCTCTCTGCTCATTTCAGGAAGCATTAATTCTTAAACTAAATCCCAGGGGATCCTAGCAAGACCAATTTTTACATTAGGCCTCCAGTAAACCAGTGTACAGGCAGCTTTGAGCACAGGGCTGTGCTCTGCACTGCAACACCATCATGAGCTTCAACTCTAGGCCTGCTCAGGGGGAGCTGGGGCTGCAAATACACCCAGGTCCTGCTCAGTCATGAAACAAGGACCAAGGGCAGCAGAATCTGATATTTTCTGGGCATCTGAGAGGTCCTGCATTTACAGCCAACAAATCCTATGGGAACAGACACCTGACTCTTCCAAACCCAAAGACCCACCAGCATGAATAAGCATGACAATTTTAGGTGAAACAAGGACAAATCCACACCAGGCAACAAAACTCCTGCTTTTCTCCAGGGAAAGGCAAACATGGCCTGTCTGATGACAAAAACAGTCCAGTGAGTACTTACTGCAGTTTCTGCAGCTTACAGCTGGGGTTCATTATCCCTTGGCACAGCACCTTCACTCCACCAGTTCCCAGTCTGTTATCCCCTACATGCAGCTCTGTCAGGGAAGGCTGGGCACTGAGGACAGAGCGCAGGGTCTCACAGCTGGCACTTGTCAGATTGCAGTTTTGCAGCCTGCAGGAGAGAGGCAACAGGGGTGAGAGAAATGCACTCCTAGAATTACAGAGGCCCCTCTCAGAGAGGTTTATCTACAAGGCTGGAGCTTGGAAAGGACACAACAGCTCTGATGGTGCATAACCCTCTAGGAGTGGTTTGGTCAGGTTAGTATCATTATTCTACAGGTGTGACATAATATTTTATCAATTACACCTGTGTCACAAGCAATAGCTTGCATGTTTCCTTCAGTGTAATCACTCATACAGCACCTCCAGCAGAATAAGGATTCACTTTACAGGTAGCCCCACAACTGGTTTATAGAAGTGATTTAATATCAGGAGGCTGACCCCAGAGATTAAGTAAAGACATCTTAAGATTTCTTGCCCCCTCTAGAAATGTGATCTAGAAGTTAAAATCTCATCCAACCATGGATAAAATTTAGTTTAATGGTATAGTACAAGAAGTATCTATGAAGTTGATCCTTCAGCACTCAGGCTTGGAGAAGAAGCATAGGAACTGTGCTAGTACTGTACTGTTATAGAGTTATTGGATAAGACTTTGTAGCAATGGTGAGGTGTTGTGCAGGGAGGTTTGACTTGGGTTTGGTTGCTCTTTCATTTCCTCTTATTCCTCTTATTTATTCCTCTTTATATCTATCGCTCTTCCTTTTTATTTGGTTTCTCTTTTATTTAAGGGACCTTACCAGAACCCCAAAACCAGACAATTTTATTTCTACAGAACTGAAAAACCCTAATCCAGGCTGTTACTTGAGCATATGGAGAAGTCTGAAGCCTAGGGCAAACTCTCTGAAAAACCTAATCCAGGCTGTTACTTGAGTATATGGAGAAGTCTGAAGCCTAGGGCAAACTCTCTGAAAAATTACTTAAGACTTCCAGTACAGAGTACCACAGTTATTTCCTGAAGGCCCATCAGAAAACTCCAGTTTCATCAGCTTCACAGTCAACTTTCTATTTATTTGCCTGAGTCCTCACTATACGGGGCATAGGGACTTCAATGTCTGATCTAAAAGGCAAATGATTTTTACAAGGTAGTGTCCTGAGGATCCCAGATTCCCCTCAGGAGCTGGAGGACTCCTGCACCCTGCAGAAGAGATGCTGGACAGAGAAGGCATCTGTTTGAGGCCTCCTGAGGAGCAGAGGCAGCAGCCACCTGCTCTGACTAAAGCTCCTGCACTGGGCTGCTGAGGGAAGCCCACTAATGCTATAATGTGGTGGGGTGCCTCTATAAAATGCCTCTCAGAGCCAGGGAACTCTCCAGTTTGCTGCACCCCCACTCCACGAGCCTCAACCTCAAAGGCATCTGATGTGAGTCCTTCACTGAATTTGAGGGGAATTTTCCACAGCTGAGCACCTTGTACATACTCCCTTTAGGTTTGTGTGCTTGTGAGTGAGAATATGCTATAGCAAATGGACTGTGACTGCTGCTGTCACAGATTAGTAAGATTATTAGATTATTAAGTACTTTACATATATAAGTAAGTTAGGCCTGTGAGTTACTGTTGCATTATAGCAAATTCTATATGAACCTCTGTTAAATTGTTTAACCCAAGCTATTAATTGACTGCTGTTAAGTTTAAGTGCTGTTAAAACTTTTAGGCCTAAAGTGCTGGTCCAGACCAGGACTCAGTTTAGCAAGGATTCTGAACCTTGGAATTCAAAAGGATTGTCTTCTTTATTCACCCTTTCTCGTCCTGACCCTTCCCCCTTCTCCCAGACTCCACGTAGGTAATTCTTCAGCTGACATTGGTTATTGACTTTAGATTTTTGTTTGCTTTTTCTCTATGTGCTTTAACCATCTAGTAAGTAGTAGGGTGAACCTTGTCAACAAACTGTTGTGCTTTCACTTTTATATTAAACCTGCCTTTGCCAGTGATTCTTTAAGAGACCTCAAAACACTCATTTGTGACAGCACGATAGAGCAAGACAATCAGTGGGGCTTTACCATAACTTCTGTAGGCTACAGCTTGGTGTCAGCAACCCTTTACACAGGTATTCAACACCTTCATCTCCCAGCTCATTGTTGTTCAGCTTCAGCTCTGTGAGGGATGGATTTGTATTGATGATGGAAGAGAGATCCTCGCAGTTACTGCTGGAGAGATTGCAATCATCCAACCTGAAAGACAAGGAGAGAAGGAGCACTTTAGTCCTCAGAGTTGTTCTGCTCTCCCTGGCTGGAGCACTGCTCATGAAAGCAGAGTGGACAATGTTCCTGCAGTTCCTGGGATGCCTCCAAAAGTATGTGCAGGACCTGCTGGGTGTTGCATGGCCCAAACCAAGGTTTGCTCTGGGCTGCACCACAGGATGGGCTGGATAGCAGCTTCCCAAGCCTTGCTCCTTCTCTGTGCTGCACAGAAGATGGCACAAGTCAACCCCCTACAGCTGGAGGAAGCACCTTAATTGAAACAGTGACAGTGACAAACCACCTGCCAGCTTACAGGCTGTCAGACTGGTTCTGCACTGAGAACAGCCCAGCTGGATCTGCAGCCAGCCCCAGACACTCATCAGCAGTTGGTGTCTTGCAGTGAGTCATGCTGGTTTGCACCATCTCCCTCCAGCAGCAATCTCAGCACACAAACCCTGAGTTTGCAGCTTGGCAGCAGCTTCTCCCACTGGACAGCAGCACTCTTCTAGGTGCTGCTACATTGATGGGGATGAATTGAATTGAAAGGAAAGCCAAGGAAAGGATCAGGAACACGAGAGAGCAGGGAGCTATGGAGAGAGGCAGAAAAGACACAAATCAAAAGGAAGGTGTCATGAAGAACAATACAGCCCCAAGCACAGCCAGGAGTGCCAAAAGTTGCCTGGTCATTTCTCCTTAGACAACAGTATGAAAACTGAGGCTCTATGAGGGTTCTCCTTCCTTCCCCCAGCAAGACTTCCAATGGGATCGTGTTCAGCACTGATGGAACAATCCCTGCAGCAGTCACCCTCGTCCACTGCCTCTGGAGCAGCCCAGCCTCTGCCCAGGAGACAACCATCCCACTGCCTTCTGCCACCCAAGGCAGGCCTTGGGAAGTCAAGGCCAGGCCCATGAAGCTTTGCCTGCAAAAGGCTCCTTTGCAAAACAAAAGGAAGTTGCCCTCACTAGGTCTGATGCCCTCTGAGGCACTGCTGGCATGAAGTGGCCCATCCTCTCCAGCCCCAGCAGGATGATGCCAATCCATGAAGTGTGAATTCCCAACCAGCAGAGGGGAAAGATTGCAGGAGCAACTCTTCTGGGCCCTGTCCCACACCTTACACCAGGAGATGGTTCCCTCACACTGCTTGCTCAGCAAACAAGGCTGGTACTTCTGAAGGTCAAGTGAAGAATTAAAAGCTGATAGCACACGGCTTGTACCTGACTACTGAAGCCAAAATCAGGCACCATCAAGCCTGCAACCCAGAGTGTGCAACCTAATAAGCACAGAGAGATGTTTTCCCCCTCTCGAGAAACAAAAGCAGAATAACCAAAATGGTGGTCAAATATTTAAATCACATTACCTAGCTGAGCCCTATGGTACACCACGAAACAGGGCAACATTACTTCATACCAAAGGACGTTTATCTGTAGTTGAAAAAGCTTTGCAAGAGGGTGGGGGTTTATTCCCCCTTTAAATTAACTTCCTGGATAAAAATAGGCAGACTCATTCCTGTTGCTGTGCAATTTCTAAGTCCCAGGTCAAACAGTTCTGAAGATGAAAAGCACAGGAGAGAAATGCAACAGTTCTTACTTAAAAAGAGATGATACACAACTAGTTGCTACCTGATGGTTTTGCAGGATTTCATTGTGGTCAGAAGTTCAGCCCATCTAGATGGGCTCATCTCTTCACACTGGATGTCAAGTTCCATTTTGTCAGTTGAGATAAGACCTAAAAATTAAAAGAAAATAAAACCACCTTTTTTAAAAAAATTACTGAGAAGCAACGATGTTCTGCAATCTCTTCAGCTCTCAGCCATGACCCATACTGTGCAAAGGGGATAGATTATAATTTTCCAAAACCTGCAAACACCAGTATAAGGCCAGGAGAGTTAGAATGATTTTGTCTGGGACTTGGGAAGGCCTTCCTCTGAGAGGAAAAAAGCACAGGAATCCTGAAGACATATGGCAAAAGCCT
Organism: Trochalopteron elliotii; assembly: GCA_024734555.1. NCBI lineage: Eukaryota > Metazoa > Chordata > Aves > Passeriformes > Leiothrichidae > Trochalopteron > Trochalopteron elliotii. Next base: position 1,130,540 of record JANPWX010000102.1, read on the forward strand.
GTTATCTGAAGGCTGCTTGTGCGAGAATAAGATGTTCCACTCCAAGAGAGCTTAACCAGAAGAAGCTTTATAGGGGCACTGGTACTACTCACTATTGCACTGCTGAGCAACACAGACACCAAGTTCCACCACCATAGCACACTTGACCCATTGTGGAACTTCAAGCTGTCCTTAAAACTGGGGTATTTTTGAGATAATTTGGGTGAATAAGGAAGATGAGCATGAGAACTAGCTGGGCTCAAATTAAAAATCCTGCTGGACATGTGTCTGTATGTGAAAAGTGGAACTTGTGAGGATGGGAGAAGTGTTTCTCCACAATTCCATATCCAAGGTTTGAATGATCACTCTGGTTGGGCAAATCCAAGTACAGAGAAGCTGGTAAGCACAATTTTTTGTTTGTTTTGGTTTTGTTTTGTTCTGCAGTCAAACTGCATTTCTGAAGTGACGAAAACACAGCGCCGTGTAGAACGGCTCCAGATAAACGTGCACAAAAACATGCCAAGGCCAGTAGCTGAGTTTTAGGTTTAGTCTACAA
>JANPWX010000102.1:1144048-1251198 GCA_024734555.1 Trochalopteron elliotii
GGGCCGGGGCTCGGCGGCGGGCCGGGCTGGGCGCGCGCCTGGAGAGGAGGATGCGCCCCGCGGTGAGACCTGGAGCGGGAACGGGGCGGGAATGGGAACGGGAGTTGGAACGGGAACCGGGCGGGAATGGGAACGAGATGGCAATGGGAACGGTGGGGGGCTGCGAGGGGCTGCGTGTTTGGGGGGCAGGATGCGTACGGCTGTGCATATGTGGGGCGGCGGTGCGTGTGGAGGTCAGAGCAAGGGGCTGGAGCACCCGGCACAGACTCTGCCAGGGGCCTGGGTCGGTCCTTTTTGAGTCACGGTGGGGCTGCGTTGAGTTCAAAACAACGAAACAACCAAACAAAAAAAAACCCACAAAATATCGAGCCCCCCTCCCAGCTGCTGAAGGGCGCAGGAGCTGCCCGGATGACCCCTGTTACGGTTCAGGGAGGCTTCCCCCCCTCACGGCCCTCGGGGCGCGGAGCCCGCACCGCCCTCCGCGCCCCGCGGGGGCTCGGGGTGACATCGGCCTGGCTGGGCAGCCCGGGCAGCCCCCAGTACTTGCTGCCATCCGTGCTGGGACATCCGGACTGCGTCCCTGCGCCTGGCTGGGGCAGCTGGGATGCCCAAGTGCCTGGATGAGCAAACCTGCTGCGGGCAGTTGGTTCTCCCCGCCTTCCCTTGCAATGCCTGCTTTGAAAACAACACCCACAGAAGTGAAATCTGGCACCGTAGTGAATCGTGAGGTCTTTTCCCTCAAGAAATGGTTCCGTTTTGCTCTTGTGCTCCAGCTGGAGCAGAGTTAAAGGCAACAATTTCCCTGCTGGACGAGGAAGGAGATGCTGGAGCAGGGAACTTCAGGTATCTGTCGAAATGGCAGATGGGGGCATGTGCTGGAGTCTTCTGGGGAGCTGCATTGACCAGATGGGATTTTGGTGCCCGTTTTGGGTGCGGGAAAAGGGGATGCCCTCAATCGAGGGGGGCACAGCAAAGCAGATGAGAGCATTGGGTCGTTTCTCTGTAAGCTCTATGTTGAGGATGAAGCTATTGGTGGGCTTGCAGCATTTAATTAAAGCTGTGTTCAACAGCAGCGATATCCAGGACTCAGTTAAAAACCTGTCATTCTGGTAGATATCTTGCCTTGTGCTCAGTCACTTTTCTTCCCCTCTGATGTTCTTGAGTCAGACAAGACAAAACCGAAAAAGCATTGGTGGCCAGTGCAAAATACTTTCTGAACCAAGGTGGTCACAAAATAACCTTGTTGTATAATCTCAGTGGTGGCTGCTTAACACCTAGCTTATGTGGGGAGCAGCAGAGTCCTGGGCTGAGCTGGCCAGGCTGGCAGGCAGTGATCCTGGTCACCAAGTCACTGCAACTCACTGAGCCAGCAGGGAATTTGGTGAGAGTGATGGGACTTGCTGTGGCTTTTGCTCCATCGAGTTCCTGGGTGCTTGACACTTTGCTTTCCTGCAGTACTTTCCTACTTCTACCTTGGCTGTGTTCAAGCCATCATTCTGTTAGATTCAAAACCATTCTCTGCTCAATTTTACATGCTTCCTGAGGGATTTGCCTTAGTTCTGCCTCTGATATACAAGTTACTTTTTTTGGATGCATTTGCTGAGCTATCCTCCTCCAGACTATGAATTTCTGATTAAATACTCCTATATATCAACAGCTTTGCAAATGAAATAGGTGCAAAACATTATTTATTTTACTTGACAGGTTTCAGGCTCTGTGAATGGGCTCTGCTTCTTGCAGAATTTGCTTAATAGGTTCTCTGAATGATATTTTATTGAAATACTTTGAATTTTAAATTTACTCCTCTTTGGTTCTTTTTGAGTTGTTGCATCTTACTTTCAGGGCCCTGTGAAGCATGACCTCAGAGCTCTTTGGAAACTCTCCTGTCTGTCGTTTATCGTTTTCACGGTTGTGAGCTTCCTTCTGTGCGGGTGGTTTTTTTTTTTGGGTTTTTTTGGTTTTTTTTGGTTTTTTGTCAGAGAGAAGATTGGCCAACAAGCATGTTCTGAAAGACATGTTTATCTTTAGGAAAAAACCCAACAGCGACCTAGCAAGCAGGCAGCCGCACCCATCCAGCAGTATGATTTCTTATCTTGGAGCTTGACTCATGATTTTGATGGCTCCTTACCCTTACTGGTTTTTTTGAAAAGAAAGTTTTTGTAGCTATTCCCCTGGGTGCCACACTGGAGAGCATTGCACTTGTGTAAATTTTTTTTCTCATGTCCTCCTGTCTTTTTTACATCACCCTGAGGTGCAGAACCCCACAGTCTTACCCCTGGGTTCTCTGTTGTTTTTTTTTTTTTTTTTTTTTTTTAATTTTATTTTCTGATATGGAGAAAAGAAGGAGATGCTTGAGAGTCTCTCCTGCTGAGGAATCTCACCTTCAATGCACGCGACTGCGTTTCACCCGCTTGGCTTTGCTAAGTATCAGGCTGACTCTGTGGGGCTGGAAAATATGTTTCAGGCTGTGTTTTGCATAGATGCTCTCAGATGTGAGGTTTCACCACCTGGTGTTACATGTGTTTTTCCTGTCACGGGGCAGTCTGCCTCTCAGTCGTGTTGCTGGGAGCTCCTGGCAGAGCAAATGCAAGGGCAGGGGGAAGAGAGGCCTGTCTTCAGCTTTGCTTGGTCAACCCCAGCCACAGCCCTCCCTCATTTGTGCCTTGTTTGGTTAAATAACAGCGTTGTATACCAGCTTTTCCCACAGCAAAACCTCTTTTCTCCTTTTTTTTTTTAGAATTAAAATCGCACCAAAGAATGTGTGTTAAGGGGGACTTTGAAACTCAAAGCTTGTCAGTCCTTCACAGTCATGCTGGAGTAATTCCTGTGCTTTCCTCTCCTTCATTTTAATTACAGGGGAGAGTAGTTCAGCTCCCACAGCTCAAACTGTTGGAAGGACATGTCTCTGCTCTGCAAATAAACTTTGTGCTTGCCTTCCCCTTTCTATCTTCCACTTGCTCTGGCAGAGCTGTGCTCCTGAACAGTGCTGGGCAAATGTTGTTCAGGTTTTGGTGGATCTCTGTTTTCTCCTTGTGCTCAATCCGCGCTGAGATTATAGAAGTTGTGTTGCTGATGACTGGGAATATGCCACCTAAAGAAGCCTACAGCTGCTCTGTGTGAAGAACAGCCCCCACAGATGCTGAAGTTGTAGAGCCATGAGTGCAGCTTTGTGAAAGCGTTGCTTGTTATATCCCCTTCGACTTTTGGCAGCCTGGGACATCCCAGTTGTCCATTTTACTGAGTAGTGCAAGGGTTCTTTAAGGAGCTGGTTGATGCCATGCTGCAGATTGCTCAGCATGGCACTGCAAGAGCTGCTGTGTGGTGGAAGGCACATTTCTAGAATGTGCAAGATACTCTTGGGTGCTGAGGGTAGTGATCTCGGCTGGTTTGCTACCATACACCTCCCTGTTTGAAGTAGCAGTGGGTATTTCTGAAGCAAGTATTCAGGCTGGAGTGCTTGCTCTGATTTTCAAGGTGGGTGGATGCCCTCGGTAGCTGTGGGTTTGCTTTGACACCCTCAGCTCAAGGTATTTATAGAGGGACCGGTGTGGATTGTCCCCCCTAAGTGTCCGCTCGAGTGCCGGCCACGCTTGCCGGCTCCGCATCCCGCCGGGCCGCTCCTGCGCGTGCCATCCCCCTCTGCACTGCACAACAGCTAAATCGGGCTTGGAAGAAGGCTGGCAAGAAGCCTGGATGTTCCTAGAAAGATATTGATTGCCCTGGACAGTTCGGGGTTGTTCCTTTTGTTTCCCTGGTTCTCGTCACGGGGTCGGGCTCGTTGGGGTGGCAGCTCGCTGGAGGATGGAGAAACAGTGCCGGCTTTGCGGGCTGAGGCTGGAGCCGAGCCATCCCGGCCCGCCTCTCTCAAGTGTTAAGTCTGAAGCAGCCTGCCTGGTAATTCCATTAATGAGAGCCTGGTGCCAGAGAGATAAATGTAATTCCATGGTGAAGCTGACGCTGGGGCTCAAACGGAGAGGATTTGCTAGTTCTCCCGGGTGCACTGCTGTGAGTAATGTACTCCAGTATTACCTACAGACGGTGTTTAAAGTCTACGTATCACTGCAAAGACTGGGCAGTGATAAAAAAATCTGCTGTTAAATCTTCATGTGAGGAAATACTTAGCTCCAGAGTGTAGCTGTCTGCAATGGGTTTTACAGGGAATAAAAGTTTCCTGCTTAACTCCTGATATGCAGGATGGCACCATGCTGAGCAGCCAGCTGATCCAGGAGACAGCTTGTATGGGCTACAGCCAGAACGAGCTGTCTGTGTATAATCAATGCAGAACAGAAATTATATACCCTGTGTGTGTCACACCAGAAAGCTTGCAAACACCTCAGAGCCAGCCACCACAATTGCAAGTAGCACAAGCTTCTCTGCATTTTTGGCAGTGAGGTCCATGCTTGAATTCAGAGTTTACGGTCCTGGCTAGCTGTTTGCTCAGTCTGATTTCTTTTTGAAATAATTTTTTATTGATTTCTCACTTTTCTTAGTTTGATTTGCAGATCACATCTTCCTCTTTGCAGTTGTATAATACCCTTGTGACACCATCATCAAGTCTTGTGTTGAAAAGGAATGGTTAATTGGAATATTTTTAGCTCTCCTTGTGGCTTGGATCCTGGAAATCAAACACAGGAGCCAGCCCCACTCAGCTTTCTGCAGAGGAACTTCCTGTGCTGCAGGCAGCAGCTGAGCAGTTGTGTCCAGCAGGGTGGGAGCTCACAGTGCCAGTGAGTCCCAGTGCTGTGGTACCCCAAAGTTCAAACAAACAAGTCACTTGCCTCATCTTTTGGAGCTCAGTGAAGGATTTTCCTTGTTATCAGTCCAAGATAGGGGAAAAAAGTTCAGTAAAGAAGAAGCAGGTGCTGGGGATGCTCAGCCCCTTGTGTGTCCCCATCACTCCAGCTTTGCCTGAGTGTCCATCAGTACACATCTGATCTCCTTAGTTAGGACTCAGGACCCTGCTGGCATCCTGACAGCAGAACTAAAGCCAGCTTGCTCAAAATGTTTGTTTGGTGGTGTATTCAGCAGCTTGCTGATGCCTCCTGCTCTAAGAGGTGTGGGGAGAGTGGTTTGTTGAGCAAAGTGAGGTGCATGCTTTGCTGGTGACATAGCAGCAGCTGGGACAGCCAGCCTGAGTCTGCAGTCTGCTCCTGCATCTCTTCTCTTTGCAGCAGCTGTGCAGACATGCCTGCCTTCTTCATGCACATGCTGTGGGCCAATTCACTCACCAGAAATCAGGATCAGTAGCAGATTATCTTGAGCTTTTGCATCTCCTGCCTCCCCTTGCCTTCAGTTTTGTTCATTGATCAGTGAGGGTCATGCATGCGAGAGCCACATCTGCCACTCATGACCACTGTGGCAGGATGTTGGGGGGATACAGTATCAGTCAGAGCTACTGCAGTTGCTTTTTTAAAAAAATTCTCCTGTTTGCATCATAGCTAACTACAGAAGTTTTAGCTTAGTAGTGTGGTTTTCTCACCCTAAGTTAAAATTTTTGAGTGTCTCTTTTCCTTCTTTTAAAGCGCTGGTATCTGATATGGGCTTGTGTGGAGCAAGTTTGCACTGATAGTGAGTTTTGTGTCTTGTCAAACACTTCAGTACAAAGCAGATGAAGGAGCAGGTAGGAAAATGACCTGCATATTTAGAAATTCAGTTTCTTGAAAACTATGGTGCCTTGTTCTTAACAGTATCTCTTCTCCCTCCCCTTTAGTGCCCTGAGTCAAAAGTGACAATGAGAGTGTTGATCTATGACTGGGAGGCATTTATCAGGAAGGATGTAATGTGTTCATTTCTCTGATGGTAACAAAGTGGGTCAGAAGTGTTACCTGTGGTGTTGCTGCTGCTTATGATGCTAACCAGATAAAGTTACTGCAATTAGTTCAAAGCCTCACTATTTGCTTTGCTCCTTGACTTGCTGTATAAGTTTCACTGGGAAACCTGTATCTGACCTGCAGACATTGATTTGTTTGATGGCTCCTGTGGCCTAGGTGCACGGTTGAGCCACCTTGGTGCTGCCACAGTCCAGGTGGCCTGGCACTGGGTTTTTTCTTCACCAACATATTTTTGAGCCACAGCTGCCTTCCCATCAGGTTTGCTGCAGAGCTGACCAGGCTGATGGTAGCTATGATGAACAGACACCCAGCACTCAGCTCCCTTGGATAAAGGGCTGGTAGGACCATCACTTGACCTCCCAGAGATGCTCTAAATGTGTGGAGGCTGAGCACAGCCTGATAGATCCTTCTGCCTGCCTTGAGCTTATTGTGTAAATCCCACAGCAGGCTTGGCAGGGTGACCTGATGACTGTGCTTTGATACCTCTGTGTGGTGAAGAGATCTGGCTGGAGTTTGCTCAGGGTCTCCCATGCTGTGAGAGAAAGATGCCATGAGGTGCAGCAGGTGGAACTTGAATTTGCAGTGGGAAGGGGGCATATGTGACATGTAGCTGAGAAAACCAACAAGCTTCACAAGATCTTAACCACTGTAGGGGCTGAACTTGTTTCCAGTTGATGTGTTTAAAATGTGATTAGTCACCTCCTGAAGTAGGGTGCTGTAATCCAGTTTCTGTGGAAAAAATTGCACCATACATGTGTCAGTACAAGGGGTGGACTCAGCTAGTGTGTGTGTGTTTTCAGGCTTGGTCTATAAATCCCTTAGCTATTCTGGCCCTCTACAGACTTGTGAGAACTCAGAGTTTTCTTTCCTGCAGCGTTGCCCTCACCATGTTTTTAACATCCAAAGGTCTGGATGGAAATCGTTGTCATCTCGCCCTCTTATGTGCCCGCACTCAGTCCGATGGCAGGCAGAGGCTCCATGGCAGCCAGAGCTTTTCCCTCCAGCAGACTGGAGGGAACAGGAGGGAGAAGGGGCAGGGGGTGTCTCTGCCCCTCTTTGGCAGTGGGCTGTTATCAGCCTCCTCTGTGTCCAAGGAAGCAGGTTTTCAAGATCTTTGTCTGGATTTTACAGGGATCTCTTCCCTTAGTGTTTTCCCGTGTTTGGCATGGCTGCCAGCTGGATCACCCCGACCTCATCCTGTGGCATATCCAAGCAGATCAGTACTTGGGAGACCACACATCACCTACAGCAGGGTGCTGGATCTAATGGGGACAGCTGAATGGACAGAGAGGTCCCTTCCCAGAGAGGCTGGAAAGGAGGGGTATTTGCCCCTGGGAAATGCATCTCTGGTCTTCAGTTTGTGGCTCAAAACAATGTTTCTACTCCATATTCTCTGACTGTTGAAGTGGCAGACTGAAATGAAAAGATTGGGTTAGGCAGTATCGTGCCGGAGCTCAGAGAGAGTGACTTCGGCTGTTGTTGTTTGATTTCAAGAGATTGCATTAAAATGAGCAGGGGCTGTGCACTGGAGGCTTCCGCTGCAGGCATCTGCTTGCAGAACTGTGTTACAGAGCCATTCCTGCTGGTGCTGCAGAGCTGGGGGGAAAGCAGAGCTGTGGCACAGGCCAGGACAGCTCTGTGGAGGTGCAGCTGGAGGGCTCTGCTCCCTTCATTGCTTTGGCAGCTCGTCTGTGCTTAGAAACAGGTGTGGGCATTGCTTCCATCTGCTGTCAGTGGTCACTGGTGTCTTGGTGAGTGCCATGAGCTGCTTTTCCCTGCAAGCTGAGGAGCTGTGCTCTGCCCTGAGTCCCCGCTGCTGGGAAGTGGCATGCAGGTAACTGGAAGGTCCCCAGCATGAATGTGTGATGTGATGGCTCTTGTGTCCTGTTTCACATGAGCTCTGTGGTTACACCAAGCTGCAGCTGACTTCTGAAGCTCTTCTTGGTAAAAACTGACCTGAATCGATCCATTATGGTTTGTTTAGTTTTTTTTTAAACTAAGATGCGTTTCTGCAGATGTGAAAGCTTGAGCTATATTACAAAGTCCATGATTTTCTTAAGGATGCTTTGGGATATTTTGGGGGGTGTGCATGTGGTCTGCATGGTAACAATTATCAGGAAAACTGGGCATGGGTCAGCTGGAGATGTGTAGCTGGTTAATGGACTTTACTGTCATGGAAACTCAATTTGAGTCACTTGCTGCTTTTTCTGGTGGGGGGAAAAAAAGGGCTGTGTTAAGTGGAGGGGGAGCTCTGGGTATGTCTGAAAGGTGTGTAAAGGAGGCTCGAATGTGAGCTTTTGAACTGTGCTTGTCTGTTCCTGTCAAGAGTTGGTGGTTTCAGTGGGAGCATGCAGCAACCATCGACAGCAAGGCTTGCCTGGGGGCTCTGTGTGACTAATGTTGGGTAACTCAGAAAAACAAGGCGGGATTAGCTCTGCCTCCTTCCCCTCTGTAAGGAGGTAGTGGTGGGGGACTCCATCAGACTGCTGCTGGGATGCTTGGATGGGACCTCTGGACAAGCTGATGGATCAGCTCCCTGCACTCAGTGTGGCTTTGTGGCATGTCCTTTTCAGGTGGGGACTGTTTCTCTTGCTGGTTTTGGAGGTGAGGCAATTGGCTGGTCTGTGGAGGCTTGTGCTGGCAGCCCCTCTGATAGGTACCCTGAGCTGCTCCTGTGTCTGCTGCAACCCCTCCATCCACACCTGTGCCACAGGAGAAGCCGAGTGGGGTGGAGGGGACTCAGGCTTCCGTGTGCTGGGGACATGCTTGTGGGGGCCATATGTTGTGCTCCTCCCTCCACACTCCCTCCACATCCCTGGCCACGTGTTGGGATGAACGTCTAGCTTAGAGTTTGAGCCTGTGCTTCTACTTTTCCATCATTATTTTCCAGGGTTTCTCTGGAAGGAATTGGAAAATCCCCTCTATGGGCTGCCGTGACAGCCTTAGAAATACCCAGATGGATTTGAACTTTGGTGCTGCAAAGGGCTTTGCGTATTTATTTTCAGCTTCCTGCTGTCTGCTTTGCTTAAGAGCTTTTGCTAGATCCTTTGCATATGCTTGTCCTTGCTCCTCTGCTCCTGGAAGCCATTTGAGAACACCCTTCAACTATGACAAAACACCTCCCCTTCCCCCACCCCCAAAAAAAATATCCCCAAACCTTTTGGAGGAGTTTTGTTTTACTGCTGTGCCTTGGTAAGCTGCAGGGCTTGCACAGCTGTGGTGTGTTGCTGTTTGGGTGCATCAGCCTAGTTTGGAGACCTCAGAGAGCAAATCACCAGGCTGTTTTGGATGGCCTTTAGAAAAGTGAGTGACTGAGCACACTCAGTAGTGAATGGAGCTGTTAAACTGATTTTACATGACTTTCCCCTGTGCAAAGACAAATAAGTGATAGGTGGAAGTCTCACCTAGGTTTCCACAGGTACCACTGTGCCATATTTCTGAGGTCATGCTTCTCATCAGCTTTAGCTGATCTCAGGCTGTTCTCCTGCCAGAAATTCTTCCCCTTTATTTTCTTATTTCTGGGATGGCTTCCAGTTGGATCCAGCAAATGATGGTTGCTACCTCTAGTGTAGAGATGACTGGGATGTGTAGAAGTGGGGGGAGGGAAAAGGCAGGACTGTCTGTTGTGGCAGCAGAGGGTAGTTTTTGATCAGTTGAGCTGATGGGCATGTGGGAGTGGGCATGCCTGGCTGAAGAACAGCTGTGTAGCCCCTGGTAGAACATGTCCTGCTTCTACTCCAGTTTCCTTCCATGTAAAAAGGGTGATAAGGATTGCCAAGTGCGTTCTTGTTTCCAGGAGGCTACAGCATTGGAAGAGTCCTTTGTAGGGCACTGCTGACTGATGGCTTCATGTACATGCTGCCACTTTAGCTTCCCAGTTAACCCAGGGGAGGTTTCCCTCTGGGAGGACTTTGAGCACAGCTTTTAAGTAAAGCTTCCTGCTCAATGTATCAAGGAGAATATTAGATTGAATATAAGGGAGAAGTTTTCTGTGATGAGGCTGGTGAGGCACTGGAACAGGTTGCCCCCAGAAGTTGTGGATGTCCCATCTTTGTAGTCACCCAGTATCACTGTCCTCTGCTGCCTTGCTTCATAACCTTTTTATAGACTTTGGTGAATCTTTGTTTGCTGCATTAGATGAAACAAAAGGTTTTCATGTTTCTGCAGCACTGCTTCAGTCTGCAACAAGCAAGGAGTCATCTTGGCCAAGGACAGAGGGTCTGCTGGGGTGGTGACACTGAGAAATACATATTTTGATGGACACGTTGGAGCTGCAGGAAGGCAGAGGATCTTAGCTGTCATGAGTGTTTCATCCATGCTCTGCATTACCTGGAGCCTGGTTGTGTCTTGGGGGGGAGCAGCCCTGGGACAAGTGACTCTGCTGGGCTCTGGAAGAAGGAAGTTTGGGAACCAAGGGGGAGGCTGAGCAGTCTGAGTCCCTGGCACTCCGCTGAGTTTCCAGTATATTTGTCTGCTGTGGGACAAAATGCTTTGTCTGAGAGCTGCAGTTACTTTGGGGAGGCAAGCCAGGCCACCTTCATATGGCTTTGATTAAATCCAGCAGCACTTACTAAAGCTTCAGGCATCTTTTTATGCCTTGCTTGGCAGTATCGGGAAGCGAGGACTTAAAACTTTGCCAGTGATGTTTCTGCAGTGTTGTCTGAGAGTAGGAGTTGCATTGAGAAAGTTGTCAAATGAAAAAGGAACTGGAGGAGGAAGGGAGAAAAGGCTGTCTGTATGGCTGCAATGTTGATACTCCCCGTGTGCTGAGCCCTGATGCAGGCATGGGTCAATACCAGTGCAGATGAAGTCCTACAAAGCTAAAGCAGCCCCCCTTCAGATTTAAGCCATGTGAAGTTAAGGTATGAATTTCCTTGCTTTCCATACCTTTATACATAAGATACCACTGAAGATTATTGGCCAGGTTGGATTTGTCCTGTTATTTCTGTCCTTGTAGAGCTGCTGAACAGTGTTCATTTACTGGTTTCAAAAGTACAACAGAAGGCCCTCCTGGAGGTGCATAACAGGAGTAGATAACACTTGTGTTTTGGTTAATGTAGAGCAACAGGGTGATGGAAAATATGTGACTGAGGCTGGAATCCAAGGTCTGTGCTGTGGTCTTGTGGCCTTCAGCATTGTTTTCATCCTTAGAAATGCCTTCAGCCTTTCCATAATGGGAAAAGAGAAAGGGGAAAATGAGTGAGGGGGAGCCACAAATGGATTAGACTTTTTCTCAGTCCTTTAAATAGCAGCTGGCAATGAAGGGTCTCTGAATCACCTGCAGAGACTGGGGAAGGCAAGCAAGTCTCTCTGTCTCAGTCTAAGGTAAACCGATGTGCTGCATGAGTAAGTTTTCTCACAGTACATAATGAAGTGCAGTTGGCAGGAAGTATGTGAGACATTGTCAGGCTGATTCTGTACCTTCCTCTTGCTGGTTTGGTGTTTTGACTAGAGACTTTGTCTCACTGTTTCCTTACCTCCCTCAGCTTCCAGATCCTCTCTACGTTACAGTGCGCTGAGCATGGTCCGTCATCCACCATGTTCCTTGCTATCCCCAAACAATTGCATGAACAGGATGGGAAAAGTAAAATTACATTAGATGTGATGACCTTTGCCTCAGTTTTATAATCAGAAAAACTTCTTGTGTCTGCTTAGAATTGTTTCTAGTAAAACATTTCTGCTATGTTTTCTTTGGCATGCAGCTGGCACTTCAAATGCCCAAAGTGAGGTGTTTTTGCAGCCCGCAGAGGTGACTTCTGTCACAGCTCCTGCTCAGTGCTGGTTAAATGTTTTCTGTGTGACTAAGGGACAAAAGCTTTATACAGCCATCAGTGGAAAATATAAAGCCTTTTTTATTATGAAACCATAATGATGAATCAATAATGATGATGAAAAAATGGAAGCAGCCTGGCTCTGACATCATGTGGGATTTGCCTTCTCTGCAAACTAGAAGAAATTGCACAGGTGCTATGGAGCAGATCTTCAGCAGCATCTCAGGGAGCTCTGTAGGTGATCTGTTCCATCCCATTTACCAGCCTGTTTTCTGCCCCTGCACGTAGATGTTATATTCAGTTTGCTGGCTGGTGAGGAGGCTTTTCTGGATGAACAGCCTTGGTTTGGGATTCATCATCTTGCCTTTTACTTTGGCTTCCTTCTGTGAATTTGGAGAAGTCCCCTGACAACCTCATGCCATGTACCTCTTGCTATGATGCCTGGGCAAGACAGGAGTGTGTTCAGGGCAGGGATCTAACACCCCTCTGATTCTTGCGAGATTGCTTTGGCATCCTTCCTTTTCACCAGCCAGCTCTTATTAATGTCACTAATTGCTATTTTCTCTAATGCTTACAGGATCTGCCAGTTCCTGTATGCCGATGGGAATCGTGTTCTGGCTCCCTGTCAGTGCTATAGGAGGAGCTGATGCTCTGAACAGGTATGTTTGTCATGTTCCTGGTGAGGGGAAGAGGGGCTGCCTGTGGCCAAGGGTGAAATGTCTGCAGGGTTTCCCTGATGGGTGTGGAATGGATCCTGTGCTGCCGACTGCTCTGCAGTGAATAGTTATTTTTTCCATCCAGAGGTTTTGTGAAAACACCCAGGCAAAAGATAAGGTTTGCATTTAGCCTTGCTGTCAGCCCTCTGAGGAGAGGGCTGGAAAGCAGCATTGCTGCAGAGCAGCTCCTGGGAGGCCGTGCTCCTTGCTGACACAGGCCCTGCCTTTTCCTTCCCGGAGCAGCAGCTGGGGAATCCCGGCCGGGCCGAGCCCGCGGCTGCGCAGGCGGCGGCTGTGCCTCCCGCTCCGCTGGCCTTTGGCAGCTCCCCCGGGCCAGCGTCCGCCCGCGTCCCGAGCGGGGTGGGAGGGAGCTCTGTGCCTGTTGGTATCCAACCATGAACAAATCTGCTCTTGTTTTCTTAATGTATGGCAAGAACAGCCTCTAGCAGCTTATTCCTCCCTGGATAATTACTGCTCTGCTCTGCCGCTGATTGCTCTCAGGGGCAGTGCAGTGGTGCCTCCCCTGCGCTGCCCTGTGCATCCTTTTGCCTCAGTTATTTGGTTTGTTATTGCTCTAAGGCATCGGTGCTCAAATGAAAAATCTAATCTACCCTCTTTGCAACTGTTTGGCATTCTAAGTGCATTGCTTAAGTCGGTTGAAGTCCCTGAGATGCCAAACATGCTTTCAGTCATGCCCCTTGCTATGCTACCAGCAGATCTGCTTGCATCTCAATTTCAATTTCTGGATTGCTTTGAGGAGGGGAAAATATAGGGCTGAGTTGCAGTCTACTATTGTATTATCTGGAATTGTGTTTCCAGCTGATCAGGGGTGTGTGTGCAACTGGAATTGGAGTGGAATATTTTGCCATCTGTGGTTCCTTGGGGGAGGTCTGAAAAGTGAGTGGATGATCCTGCTGTGGGAGTGTTAATGGACAAGGAGGGTTGGCCTGGCATGCTGAGCTCGAACCTTCAGCTTGCCCTAGGAGCAAAAGAAGCTCCTTTTGCAAACATCCATCCCTCATGGATCTCATCAAAATGGCATTGCCTTGCATTTAACTTGCCTGAATGGCCCATTTGATTGTATAAGGATATAATCATAACTTGCTGCATGAAGCTTTCTTGATCCCTAAAGAAGTGAAATGGATTCATTATGGAAAGAGATCTTTCTTGAAAACCTGGTTGATCCAGGACTGTCTGGGCGGTGCTGCAGATGTGCTGGAGGAGTAGGAGTCAGGGTGGAGCTGTTTTCCACCTAATTCTCCTGTGTTTCCTGGGGTTTATCACAGCATGCAAGCAAATGTGCCCTCCACTTTGGAGCTGAAAGCAGAACTGGTTGGTTGGGCACTGCCTGTGCTTCCCATGCCAGCCTTCTCCTTATGCTTTCCTTTTCTTCAATTAACTTTCTGCTGTAAGAGGCCTCAAACGGAAAACCACAATAAGGGGAACGGCAAAGGTAGGAGTGCTTCCATTTGCTAGCAAGCTGTTGCAGGTGTGTCTGAGCTGGGGGAGCCAGCACTGAGTCAGTGTCCCAGACTCCTGGTGACTCAGGTGGCAAAATCCTAGATCATTCCCTTCTCATGCCTGAATTGCAGCGAATTTCCTGTGACAAGCTCTCACCTTCTGTAGTGACTATGCAGGGAATACCATCCTCTCCCTCCTGTATGGGTAATGACTAACTTGGTTCACTGAGGATGCAGGCAAATGGTGGTGGTGGCAGCACTTCTCTTCCTGCCACCACAGATGGAGAGTTCGTTTATCTCAGCATCCTCAACCTTACCTCTCTCCTTTCCCCCCTCACCTCCCCATGTGTTTTTGTTAAGATGGGATAAGTCACAGGAGCTGCAGCTGTCTGTTGAGCTTGAGGAGATTCTTGTGCAAATCTGGAGGCTGTGTTCTCCTGGCAGATCTGCTTGCATGCATTATCCACTACTTCATTGTACTAGAACGAGATCTATTTTCTGAAACATGGTTTATTTTTAGTCAAGACTTTCCCTGTCTAACTGGCAAAAGTTCAGCATTTGCAGCAGGATTTGCAGAAGTAATTTTGCCAAATCCTCGGGCTGGGGGAAGGGAGAGGAAATGTTATATTAGCTAGCAAAAAAGCTAAATGCTGACTTGAAAAACAGCTTAGGACACTGTTGTGAGAGTATAAGGGTTGGGTAATGCAAGTTGAGAACAGTGTTGTGTTGCTGCAGTCTGGGTTGCTCTTGCTTTTCCATTTGACGGCTGCCACAGAGGTTAACCAGCAGTGGGTGGGAAATGCTGCTCAGGGGCAGGTGGCCAATGAGCCAACCTTTTGGCCTGACCCTGAGCAGTGAATTATCAAAGTCACTTAAACCACAGCATCTATGGGAAAAGTTCTGTCCCTGCAGTGCGTTGCACTGTCCTGTTGCACCTGTGTTTGGGGCCACTGGAGGCTCATTGGGGGTTGAGCTTTTTGATGCTTTGGAATGTATCATGCCCATGTTTGAGTACCCTTGTCAGATGCCCTGAAATGAATAGGGTGGCACATGGGATGTCCTGGGGCAGTGCTGCAGCTGTCTTCTCTCTTCTTGCAGCTGCTGCTCCAGGGACAAACTGCCTTCACATGCCTCGCTGCTTTCACCAGCTGCTTCTAACCACTCTGGGTCTTGTACTGGTTTCTCATGTGAGCAGCAACCTTTCAGGAGTGCAGGGATATTTTCTTCTTGGTCTTGCATCTCCTCAGACATTTCCACCACTCCTTTTACAGAGTCATCTTTGTTACCATTAGCTGGTAGTGCTGCACACACCAGACATCTGAGAATGACACCAGAGTGGATGACTGTTTTCAAAGCCTTTGGTACTTACTCTGAAAAAATGAGAGTTGTTTTCACATGTGGGCATGTAAATGATTTGTTTGCTGCTGCAGGTTAACTCCAGCAGTTTGCTTGATCTTTCTTTTTCTCCCTGCCCTGACCCCCCAAGAGACAATTGCATAGCAACTTTGTCATGGTTCCATTAAAAAAAACAAGGAGAAATCCTTCTGAATGTTTGGAAACCAGAAAAAAGAGAGGAAGTAACACTAGGAATTTAGGTGTATTCTTCATTTGGTGCAAGTGGGTATGTGTTGCCTGCAGGTAACAGACCTCCATCTTTGTGAAAGGATTGGGAATGAAACAAGATTTTAAGTGCTGTTTCAGTCATTGGGGTAGAAGCACCATGACAATGAAGGTAGGAGCACTCATCAACTGCCTAGAGCAGTAATCTTCCTGAAGGAATTAATCTGATTTAACCTGATAAAAGAATTTATGCAGTGGGGGAAGTCTCTACCATTTCCTGCCAAGCTTCCTGAGAAGAATAGGAAAAAATAAGTGCCAAGATGACACTCTTCTCTCCATGAGGGAGGGGCTTATGTCTTCCTAAGGCCTGTTATTCTTTCTGTTAAAAACCGTCTGTATTAGCTGGCAAATCAGGATTGTTTTAGCTATTCAATTTTCCCTAGTTCGCTGGGGACTTCCTAGTTGCAAACCTATTTGCAAATCCCTTGTCCATGTGGGATGCAGATGATCTTGTGTTGCCCCAGTGTTGATGCAGCAGCTGGCCTCATGCTTGCCATGCATCCAATGGCCTGTGGATGTAGAGACTTCATAGGTTTGAAGCTTTTCCTTAGGGAAGGTTTGTGGGTGGTTGGGTTTTGTGGTTTTTCCTTAGGTTGCTAATTATTTCAGGGAAATTCCTATCTTATTAGTGCTTTCTCCCCAAAAGCAATTCTCTTCCTCTCTCTTGCCTTCAGAGACTGGAAGAGCACTAATGTATTAGGAAAGCCACTCTTCTTTAAATGGCCTTAAGCATGTCAATATTCAGCTCAATTTCCTCTTACAGTGGCCTGCTACAAAATGAGCAGGAATCTCAGGGCATCCCTGGTTCAGCTTTGTTTTTTTTGTGATGCTCAGGAGGGTTTTGTTCCAGACGGGTGGTTTTATGGAGGAGGAGATGTCCACCTCGAGTTTTGAGTACTCTGATGTGATAGGAAAATTTTTTTTTTAATCAGTGCATTTTTGCTGGTATCATTGATCTGTGCTTAAAGTATGTGGTCATATGTTGTAATCTGCTGGCAAAAACACTGAAAATCACTGTCCTGGGTTGGCCCAAAGGTGCATGTAAACTGCTAATGTCTGAATCAATACCGTCTCCAGTGGTGTAACAGGAGCTCTGGAAGGAGTTGAATGGAGGCTAAGCAACCTAATTCAGCATTCCATCTGCTCTAGCTTGACCCTGTGCCTTGCAGATATGCTGGGTTTTAAATAGGCTGAGATCTGAACTTGGCTGGATGCCTCCAGTCCCAGGTACCGGGGCAGGTGAGGGGCTGCCGTGTCTGTGGCTGAGTGCTGGAACCCACATCTGCATGGGAGGGTGCAGCAGTGGGAATTGTGGCAGCCTCTGGGTTACCTGCAGCAAAGAACAGAGCTGACTTCAGACTGCCATTTTCAAACCCTTTGTTTGGTGCAGGTGAGCAGTTCTGTGGGCATTCCCTGGTTTGTGCTTACCCAGCCCTCCCAGCACAGCTGTGCCACTGTCATTCAGCTCACAAGCAGAGAGCTCATGCAGCCCTCATGGAGGGTCAGCATTTGGTGACTGCCTGAATTGCTGCTTATCCCCAGAGGTGTTTCTGCTCTGCTTTGCTCTGTAATTACTTGCCACGCCTTGTGTCCTCCCCAGCAGCTTTCACTGCAGTTTGTAAAAGGGAAGATCAGGAACAGCAGGCAGATGGACATCTCGAAGGACTGCTGGTGGTGGGCAGGGGGAGTGGTTTTAGCCCTGGTACTTGCATGCAGCATACTCTCCAGGCAGATCCCACTGTGATTCTTGATGAAGTTTCCCTTTTCTTGGCTGGCTCATTGTAAAACCCGTTTCACTCCAAGTTTTGTTTGGAAAGAGTGACACCCACACAGATGGCTGCTCTTCAGTTGTCATTCCCGTTGGGATTTTTTATATTCCTTTTTGCATTACCCTCAGGTGAAATCCAGGCTTGCCAAAAAAACATATCCCAGATTTAGAAAGAAACTAAACAGTAAGAATATTCTGCTTCTTCCCTCTAAGCTGGGAATGCAGTGGGCTATCTCATATTTTATCAGTTCACAAGGGATTGTGTTACTTTTTCTTTTTGGCTGAGCTTCCATGTAGTTCACTTGTTTGTTTTCCTCAGAGAAAAGGTACAGCTTTCATTAAGGGTGGTTTTGTCTATGTTTTGCTCCTTCCTTGAGACTGTCTGAGTGGTGCCACTTTTTCCAGACAAGTGCCAATGCTCTGCCTTGGAGTCCTGCTGGTCTCATCTGATAAGGGCTGGGGTGTTTTTTTTCCTCCTAAGTAGCTCTCAGAATTGCTGGTTTGATAAATAATAAGTGGTTTTAGGTCTTTGAGACATTGTGGCAGAGGGGAAGGGGAGGAGAACAATAGCATTGCTGGAAAACATGGATTTGGTATGCTGTTGATTTATGAAACTGTACTTACAGCCTCTTGCTTGGACGCTTTGCTGGGTTGCAGGGTGCTGTGGATGGCACAGTCCATAAAAGCTGAGTGCAGATGCTCTGGCACTTGCATTGCTCCTGGCCTTTTAGCTGTAGAGAAGATGCAGAATTAAGTCACAGCTGGCCATTGTGCAGCTGTGGTTGGACTTCACTCTCTAAGCGCCCTGGAGAGGATGCTGAAGGGTCCCACACGAGGGTGCAGGAAGATGAGGCTGAGAAAAAAGGTGAAAATGGCAACCTGAAATGGCAAAGGTTTCTGGTAGGTTCCTAGAATTGTGGCTTGTTGTCTGTTTCCTTCTTTATTTATCTAACCCTGCAAAATTGCTGTGGCAGGGCTGGTGGTATGCTGAGAGGCTGGAAAGATGCCAGTACAAAGGGGGTGTCTAGTGCTTCCTTCCAAGTGTATTAACTCATTCCTGAAATATGCATTTTGTCTAAAAGAAATAATTTCTAGGGTAGCTGTTTTTGGGGCCTCAGTGGTGACGCTTTGAGTGGAAATGAGACTGTCAAAGCATTCCTTAGGAGGGCAGGGCCAGGCACATGCATAGCCTTCCATGGTGCTGACAGTGCTGCCATCAGCCCCACATGCTCCTCTGTGCATGGTGAGGAGCACCCCAAGGAGAAGTGTAGTCCCTCAGGGATTTAGCAGGTTGCATCTATATCAAAGAGGGGGTTTTTTTAAGGGATTAACAATCCATCCTCCACTCTTTGATTTTTGCCTTGGCATGGTGCCGGCAGCCCAGGTATGGTGGCTGGGCTTGTCCCACATCCAGGTGGAAGCAGTGGAGCATTGGAGTGGAGAGGATCAGGGAGTGGAACCCTGCATGGTGTGAGTGCCAGCAGCTGCCAAAACCCCTGTGCCAGTTTTCTACTAAATGCAGTCCTGGATTAAACTGAGTAAATACCTGGCTTATGGGAGCCAGGATAAATGGCTCGACCATGGTGATTTTCTTTTTGGTCTTTATTTCCTAATATGCAATTGCTGTCATTCTTCTGTGTTACTTTTATCATTCCCGATTTCTGAAAGTATGTTTTCCCTTTTTTATTCTTTTCCTGAGGGTTTTGGGCAGTGTTTTCCAAAGCTATTGTGGTGGGTATTTCCCCTTCTCTCTCAGAAGCAGCTTTCATTTTGGAATGAATAGCTCATCATTGTTCACATTGTATTCCACTGTTATGGGCTTTTTTTTCCCCTTCTGACTTAGACAAAAGGGAAAAGCAGTCTCCTAAATACTTCTGGAGTCTTTTGGGTCACTTTGCAGAAAATA
Source organism: Trochalopteron elliotii (assembly GCA_024734555.1). NCBI lineage: Eukaryota > Metazoa > Chordata > Aves > Passeriformes > Leiothrichidae > Trochalopteron > Trochalopteron elliotii. Next base: position 1,163,121 of record JANPWX010000102.1, read on the forward strand.
TTTCTTTCCTGTTACAGACAGCCTCATATTCAAAGCTCTGGGCAGGAAGGCTGTTTGCAGCACTCACACTGGAGTTTCTGAAAGCGTGGTTCTTGCGTAGCTTTGGCTTGGGTTTGGTCAGTTTCAGTTAAGATTGTGCTGAATTCACCTTTCAGCAGGACTCCATAACCTTGTTGGAGTTAACTTTGTTGAAACATTTCTAGTGACATTACCTGTTACTACCAATTTCTGCAGAGCATCCCACGTGTTAAACCTGTTCCACTCTTCCAGATCAATGCCTATTTTCAAACTCCCCCAATTCCCTGCAGAAATAACAGGTTATTAATAGGATCTTTATGCATATGTGTTTACCAGACTTGACACAGCTTTCCACCAAAGTGTCTCTTTACCTACATTGCACTCAGAAGCTGAACCCTGTGGTCAGCATGGTGTACATCTGCAAACCTCCCTTGGTTTGTTCAGAGCAGGATGATCTGGCTGTGCAAACAATTAAATTTGCATCCCTGATTTAAAATGAGTTGCAATAAAGAATTTATCCACTCAGGTTCTTATGAAACTAAATATTGTTTATTTGAGATGGGGATTGATTTGCATATTTGGGGTTTCCCTCTCCGTCTGCAGCAGCGGTAAACAGCTTTGGGTTACATCGGCCCGGGTGTATGGTACTTGTAGCATAGCAGTGACGTTTCCTAGCATGTGTCTGACTCCTTCCCCTCTCTTCTAATCATCATTGGTCTTGTTGAGTGGGCACAAGGTCTCCTGGCCTTTTGGGTCCTGGGAGTGTGCTGATCCAGCAGTGAGAAGGCTGTGGTGAGCCAACTGCTCAGGGACAGGATGTGAGGCACCAACCACAGCAAGTCACTACGATCTTCTCAGCTGCCACTTGTTACCGTGACCTTGCAGCGTTTGCAGTGTGTGATCTGATGCTCAGGAGATAGGCTTTGAGTGGTAATTGTCTGAACAGGCAATCCCAGTACTTGTTGCAGATGACCAGCTGAGTTGGATACACTCTGACAAACAATGTGCTCTTTTGGCTGTAGTTCCCCTTAAGATGGGGAGGAAAAAAAGAGGGTGGAGGGAGAGAATGGGGCACATGTAGAGATTAATGACCTCTTCTTAAGTCCTTGTTCTCTTTCATCCTTTGAATTAGCTTTTTCCCCCCAGTGTGACAACAGAATTTTGTAATGAAATCCACATGGGAGAAACCAGTGGTGTGTTTTTTAGTCAAAACAGCCTCCATGTCATCTGACTATTCAAGAATTTATTGGGACTATAAGGATTAAGAGACTAGAGGCTAACTGCATGTTGGACGAATTAGTTTCTCCCCTTTAATGATGTCATGATGATGCTGTTAGAGAAACCACAAAAGAAGAATGTTTGTCAGAGCATCCCTTCTGAGTGCATGTGTATAAACTGCAAACTCAAGTTCTTTTAATTGCAGTTAAAACCCTTGGGGTTTTTTGGGAGATGCTTTTTCTTGGTGGGGTTTTGTGGTAGGACAGCAATATGTGCTTGGGTTGGCAATGGCTTGGTCTCAGAGCAAAGGAGCTTGTCCTCCTTTTTCAGCCCTTGTTCTCCTTTCAAGTCATGCCACAGTGTATCAGGCCCTCTGAGGAGATTGGTGATGGGTATGGAGGGATAAAAATTACTTCTCTTCAAAACAATGTTGAGGTATGAAGTACAAAGAAGACCATTTTCTCCTCAACTGTTTGCTTCTATTGACCTGGAGTAATACTCCAAGCATAGTGATGACTTTTATTTCCATAGGAAAAGATGCACTTTCTTTCCTTCTTTAATCCAGTTTCCCTTAAGGTTGCCTGAAGCAGCTGTTTCTTTGGCTGTTTTCAGATACCAGCCAAAAATACTGGTGTTCAGCCTTCAGAAGGCTTTATGTGTAGGTTGAATGAAGAGGTAATTTACTAAAGGACCTAACCCTGTCACTGCAGCATCTCTTAGGTAAGTGTAGTCATCATTACCTAAAAATTCCTGTGGTGGAATAAGAACTTGATGATGCCCCTCCTCAAAAAATCTGGTTAGAGTTAGAGGTGAATTAAATAAACGTTACTTTCAGAGGGACTCATATTTGACATTTTGAATATTATTTCTGAGTGAAAATGCTGTTTTCTTTTCTTTCTGCCATCAAAAAGGAGATCCCCTTCAGGCATCCAAGGCAAGAGGACCTGTAGACATCTCCATGCTGCAGTAGTTTCTCTCTTTGACTCTCGTTGTCTGGCATATTAAAATCCCTCCTGATAGGCTGGGTTGTGTTTAAATTAGCTTTGCCTCTACCTTAACTAGAAAACTCTCTTGACCATTTTTTACTGTTAGTGTTGAGAGAGAGAACATTTTTGTAAGTAGCCTGATGTCAAGGCTATTTTTTTACCCACAGTGTTAATTGTGGGGGGAAAAAATGAAAAAAATCTATGCTTGAGCTTTCTAGCCTCAAAGGTTTGGCAGGCATGTTGTGAAAGAGACTCCTGCTTTCCTGATGGAAACCCTTTGAATTAAACTTTCTTTGAGTCAAGGGACTGTGTCTGTCTATGTATGGAAAAGCCTGTGAGCGTACTTGTCTCTCGGTGTCTGTGGAAAAACCAGCTGCTATGTCTGCCTGGGAGTGTTTGTCCTGGGGATCTGCCCAAAAAGCTGTTTTTTCCATTGCTTGAGCAGAATATCAGGCTTGGCACACTTTGTCATGCAAAGTGATACAGATAGGGTTGGCAGCTGGCACACCTTTTAAAGAGCCTGTTATTATAATCTTGCCATAACTCATTAATTATGCTGTTGAGGTAATGATAGTGGTATACTAGTCTAGCTAAAACAACTCCTTTACAAACCAAGGTTCACTTTGGTTCTGTCCTTCCAGTTTGGCATGCTGCAAAGGTGCAAGGTAGTTCTGGTCTTCTGTACTTCCTCCCTCATGTATGCATTGGTATCTGTGATAAAATAATCCCCTGCTGTTCCTGACCAGGTTGCAAAAGCTGCAAGGATGATGTGTGGGAAAACAGACTTGGTGTTAATAATTTAGCAGCTACATCATAGAATCAGAGTGTTTGGGTTGGAAGAGACCTTAAAGATCATCTCATTGAACTCCCCTGCCATAAGCAGAAACATCTTCTACTAGACCAAGTATAAGATGCCTAATGCTTTCTTAATAGTTGCAGTTGTACACATGAAAATATGATTCATGTATTGATAAGAACACCCTGTAAAAGGTATACAGTGTGAATTTTTACCTATGTAAAACCTCACTTGTAGATGTAACTGTTCATATTTATACCTAACTATGAATATATCTAATGAAGGATTAGATATTGGACTACACTTGAAAAGTCACAGTGGTTGTGCTTACTGAGAACTCTATAAAGTTGCATTGATCTGTAAATTGAACAATCACCTTTTTTGTTGAAATGTGATCCTAACAAAAAGCAACCTTTAGATTAATTTCAGTGACATATTTTTCTCCTTACAAATCTAGAATTTCAATTTATGAAAGTAGCAGGGGAACAGAGGCTTATTGGATGTTCTTGAGAGGATTTTTGGGATAGCCTTTGCAGCAAAGGGGCAAGGAGCTGTCAGCTTTCCCCATTTGTGGAGCTTGTCCCCTGGTGTGCTCTTGTCTACAGAGCAGATGCTGGAGGGCACCAGCTCAGTGCAGGCTCTGCACTAAAATGCTCTGCTGGTCTGAGGTAAGTGTAATTGCTGTGTCTCTTTCCTGGGGGCTGAGCTGTTCTTCCCTGGAAATGAAGAGGAAAAAAGTCAGCTGTATTAGCAGATCAAAAAAGAGCAATCTGCCAGTCGTCCTAATGCACAGGTCACACCGTGCCCCGAGCTGGGCTTTTTGTTAAGAGCAGCTCAAATAAGAAAAGCAAGCAAACCTCTGAACAAAACAGAAACCAAAACTAACAAAGGAAGCATCTGCTATTCAGATGAACTGATATAGGTGAGGGAGGAAAAAACAAGTCATCAGAGACTTCCAAAGGCTTGCTGCTTTGGCCAGGAATCCGCAGCTTGGAGGTAGCAGGCACTTTATAGTGTGATGGTGATGCAGATGGTTCTGTGGTGCTATCCTAGGCAAAAGCAGGCTGGGTGATGAGAAGTGGCTGATGATGCTGAGCTAGGATGCAGGAAGGCCAAGACTCTGGTCTTGCTCTGTTTAGAAGGGTTGAGATGTGCCTCTCCAGGGCAGCTCTGGTTCTGTTCGCTGTGTTTTTGATGCAATGAGAGGTGTTGTGGGAATGAAGGAAGGAAACTTTGCCCCAGCCTTGGCCTCTATTTTCACTTTGCATAGTAAGCAGAGTGTGGCTCTGGTTTGTGGCAGTGCTGAGGGGCTTGTTTGGCCACTCTGAATGAGCATCTCTCCATGGCAACAGGAGAGGAGCCCTGGTCCACAGGGCACTTCAGGCTGAGGTGGATTGGTTCATTTGAAAGTCTGGCACAAGGCAGTGATGCTTAGGTTACTGTTTTTATCACCATAGCAGTTGTAGTGCTGGCTTAAGGATGCATCCCTGCAAGCCCACGAGCAGGACTGCTTGTTCTGGTTACTCTCCTAGTTGCCAGAAGCCCAACTGGTTTGAGGTGAGAGAAGAGAGAAGAGAAAGGGTTGTTTTAGCTGGATGCCAAATACAAAGGGGAAGTATAATGTGCCCACAGGCTGCATCGTCGGCACATAAACCTAGTGAACAGGAGAGAGGACAGACTGCTTGTATTGGCACTGCTGTCAGCTCTCATTTTCTCACAGCTGGGGGACCATGAATGCACAGACCCTGTTGATGGGATGTCCTGGTTTTAACCTTCTCAGCTGAGGGATTTGTCGGTCCCAAAGCATAGCATGTTTCTCTGTGCACCTTTCCAGTAGCAATGGGTTTCACACCCTTTGCTGAGTGGTCCCTGCTGGCCCCAGAGCTGGTTAGTGCCATGTTGCTTATCTGCACCTCTCTGTGGAGTGAGAGATGACTGGCCCACAGTTCCTAATTGTGATCATCACTCCCATTATTACTGTCTGCAGTGTTCAGAGAGCTCAGTTTTTTATTTAACCAGCAACTGGTGACAGAATCCTCATGAAATTTTGATAACTTGTCATTTTAGTTCCTTAAAATTCTTGGTTTCTTCTAGTCAGAAATGAGTAACCTGATGTGAAAATACCTCAGTGCTCTTAGTGTACATGAACACTTTAAGCAGCTGCCTAGGATGAGAAGCACAAGAGGAGCACAAAGAATCAGAAGCATTTTGTCAGCTTGGTTGGAAAGTAGCTACAGCAGTGAGCAAATGCTTCCTTTTATGTGCACATGCAGTGTCTGACATCCAGGCAGAATGCTGACAAGATGCTATGGCTTGGAGGACAAGTTGAAAGATCTACATAAAGTTCTTGTGATTTCTTCTCTCAAAGCAGAAGTGGCTAAAAAACCTTCGGAAGAAGAGGCCTGACTGATTTTGTTGTTAATTTGTTCTGGAGGGTTGGTTGCCATAAGGAGAAGGATCTCTGCTCCGTGTTACTGGTTTTGGATCTGCTCCTGGTTCAAGGAGATAGAGGTGTCCTCTGTGTGAGCCATTAACCTGTTTCCTGGACCTTGTGTTCATGCATCTTCTGACAGACAGAGCAGCCTTTGAGTCGAGTGGATCAGCTTCCTCCCTGCCGTGAATGTTTCCACTGTTAATGAAAGATGTTTTTGTTTTGGAGGCAAAACACACCCAAAGACACCCTAGCAGGTTTCTTTGTGCCAGGTTTTGACTCAGATACTTAGTGAAACAGAGGAACAGCTTGAAAACAGTGCCCTGGTCCTTCAGCTGCCTGAGGAGAAGTGCAGGAGTAAAGTGGCTTAAAGCTCCTTCAGTTCAGCAGTGTGTACAGCATTGCCTTCCTGTTCCTTGTGAGTGCCCTGATTTTCACAGCCTTCCAGCATCAGCTACTGATTCATGGCTTTGGGAGGGTTTGATGTGTGTGGGAAAGCTGTGGTGTAGAGAGGTGATCTTGCTGTGTCTTCCTGGAAGTTTGTCATGTCTGGATGTGCAAGAGGTTTGTAAGCATGATCTGCTTGTTGCAGCATCTAAGATTGCAGTGGTCTGTGTGGCAGGGATGTCCAAGCAGCCTCTTGCCCTCAGATTTCCTTTACAAAGTTTGTGGCCCAATTATCATGAGTGTGTGTGTGTCTTCTAATGGGCTGATGGTTGTAGATGCTGGATAAATTTTGTGCCATGCATTGGGGATCTCTCTCCTGGAGTTTGAGCTGTCTTCTGGTAGATGAAGGGTTGCACTTGTTCTTGTCTCTTTGAACACTTGCAGCTTCTGTTTCAGAGTGTCACACTGTGGAGAAGACAGGACATGCTGTGTCTCACTGCTTGGGGCTCTGCAGAGAAAACATTCCCCCTCTGAATCCTCTGTCCAGGAAAGATGTTCTCTGCAAGAACAGTTGGAAGTATCCGTGTTTCCCTCTTGCTCTGCTTGTGTTTCAGAGCCCTGTCAGAGACAGTCTCTTAAGATGCCAGGTCAAAGGGTTTAAATGCTAGAGCCCAAACCTCTCCCAGCTTTGCTGTAATGCCCCTGTGTGGTATCTCAAGAGTGATACAAGACCTGCTACACTGGCTCCAGCCAAGGTCCAGATTGACCAGTATTGGCCAGTATCCCCTCCCCTGGTGACAACCAGAGTGGATCCTCAGGGGAGGAGGAGTCTCAAGGTTTAACAGCCGGTGTTGTTCTCCTGCAGTTTCCATGGTACTTTGCAGGTACTTTCTATAACTCGCTCTGAGTAGCAGAACATGCCACAACAGAATTGTGGGTCACTTGGAAGAAATATTTTCTCCTTCTTGTTAACTTTTTTTTATCTGCTGTCTCATGGTCTTTCAATGTGAAGACTTGCTCTTTGCTCCTAATATGGTTTGCATGACACCAGTGGGCCCTGCAGGTTGTTTTCTTTCTTGCCTGAGTACATAGGTACCTTGTTTTGTGGTGCACACAGCTTAATATTTCGTGATGATCCATGGACTGCTTTGACTCTGCTGCTCTGGAGTCTGAATTCAGGCAAATGCTTTGTGGGTGCTTTCAAAGGGATTAGAACTGACCTGTAATTGAAGGGAAAATGGAGTAATGGCAGACTTAGTTGCAAAAGCACTCTGCTTCTAGCTGGAAGAGTTGTTGAACATACCGAAGAGAAGGAGTTTAGAAACTTGCCCACATGACCCCAGATCTATTCCTCAGCAGGCATTTTTGTTGCACATCTTGCATTTATTTTCTTGCTAAAACTTTAGGCAATTTATCAGTGTTGCCATTCTGTAACTGGACACCCCTTTGCACTGTCTGCCTCTCCAGCCAAAAATGAAGTGAGAATGATGTTAGCAAACAGCATGATCTCAGCAATTCATCTAGACAAAGACAGAAGTTGGCTGCTCTCTCCATTTATTCACTTAGTTTAAAGTACTGAAAGCTACAAATGAATTCGTTTCAATTTTCCAAATGCTGTGATAAGGAAATAACCAGCCCCATTTCCTAAAATTTTCCAGAGTTGATGTCCATGCACATAGAAAAATCCAACACACCCACAGCCGAACTCACAGGTTTCTATACAGGAGCATCACTGCTTAAGATGGCTTGATGGAAATAATGGTGCATCCAGCAAATGGATCATCATGTTCCACAACAGACAGTACACTTAACAGCAGCTTACCTTTCTGTGTTGTCTGTAGGTTTTTCTGATCTCCCCTCAGCAAAGATTTGTACTTGAATGTCTATGGATTTCTGTGTTGAGCATATTGCTTGGTATGGACTTTGGGGACAACAGGAAAGCTTTGCCAGCTCTTGCTCCAGGTGAGGTAGAGAGCAGGCCAGAAGTTAAGCCTACAGATTTCTACTTCTCTGCTAAGCCTTGTGTTTTCTCTGTGCTGGTCCATGTTGGAGAGTTGGAGATCCATCAACAACATTAGAGTAAAAACTGTGTGGTAACTTGTTCTGGTGAGATTTTCCTCTGTGTCTTGGTTTCTCTTTCCAATGGAATTTTCTTGAAACTCTCTCCATCTTCTGATGCCTGTTCCTGTGGCAGATTGAGAAGGGCCTTTATCCATGGCAAGGGCTCCACGTACTAAGATGAGTAATGGATGAGTCTGAGCAGAGAAAATAGCTGCCTGCCTGATAAGATGCTGATGGCTTGGCGGGACATTTCCTCTCTTCCTTCCTCTCTTACTGCGTCCCACAGTACCTGTTGTAGCTTCCTGTGAGACTTGTATTCACTGTGCATGCAGGATTTGTTCTTCACCTGTGACTAGAACATGACTGGTGTTCCTTTAGGAATGTTATAAATTATTAACTAGCCAATCGGATAGAAAGAATAAATTTTATTTTTCCATTTTAAATCTATCTGGGACAGCCACGGGAAACAACATTCGAATGTTGGGTGAATCAGATGACCGACAGCAGGGTTGCTATCTCGCACTGTTCCACGATTTGCTGGTGGTTGAGTTTGGGTTCTTATACTGTATTTTGTGCCTCCCGGCAGCAGAGCTATTGTGTTTTTCAAATTCAAACCCAGTCTTTTCACTTGATGATGAATCCTGAACAGATTTCCCGGTGCTGGGCCACGTCTGAAAGGATTTTCCACGAATCCTCTTTTGGGAAGATGATGTCTTCAAATTCAGGGTCCACCCTCGAAATGGGTATCGATGGGTTGATGGTGGGTTGATGGTCCAGGTGCCCAAGATCTGATTAGCTCAAGGAGCTACATCCTGGCAAGCCACCCTCCTTTCTGGTGTAAATCAAGATGTTAATTCGTACACAAAGCATGTCTCGGTATTTGGAAAACGCCTGTCCCATTCCAGGAATCAAGATTAGTCTTACATTCACAGGGTTACAAAAATATACATTCTATCATCTACTGCATTTACTATAACTTCTACGTTTAATTGCACGAATTTATAATCATATCTATCACAGGAATAACAGCAGCAGAACCAGGTAGCTGTCATCTGCTCTCCAAAAAGCATTTGATTGCTGTTTTCTCTTAGGCTACAACAAAGCACTGCAGAATTCTCTGTCTTTTACTCTGAATGCAAGTAGCTTTCTTTGGTCTTTTGTGTTCCTGAAAAACCTTGTGGCAACAGTACGCCAAAATTCTGCTGTTTGAGTTGTGCCTTCCCCTGAAGGGAGGAGCAGGGCGTGGACCAAAGGTGACAGACATTGTGCATTAAACAAGGTGACTTGCCACAGTGCAGTTGGTGTCAGTGGTCCTGGGAGCTAAACTTGTGTGGGGCTTGGTGTGCCCATGTGTCCTTTCCACCGTGAGATGAAACCTGGCACAGTCTGGCTTTGCAAAGCAGAGTGAAATGCTGTTGGAGAACTCACTCCTGACCCTCTGCCTTCCTGCTGGAGCAGAGCCTGTGGAGCACCAGCCTTTTTCAATCTGAAGTCAGGGGGCTGCTGTCCCCAAGGTGCAGGGAGGGGATGGAGAAGCCCTGTGGCAGGTTGGGAGCAGGGAGCATCTGTGGCTGTGTGAGTGTTCTGTGCCCACGTGGTCGAGAGTGTCTGTCAAGGCGTGGATTTACAAACAGAGCAGCTCATTAGTTAGAGCAGCCGGGTGGTGTGGCAGAAGGCCTGGGCTTGGGTAAGCTTTCGGGTAGCTGCTTGAAGGAGGAGGCAGTTGCTGAAACATTCATAAACTTGACTGTGAGCAGACTTCCCAGTTGCCTCATCCTGAGTGGAGACAAGGGAATGCAGCCAGGAGCTGCTGTACTCATCCCAGGAGAGATGGCAGGGAGCAGCAGGCTCCAGAATTAATTCTCTTCATTAATTCCCATGACAAATTTCCACCTTCAAAAGCCTAAATGAGCAGAGGCCTGCCAGAGCAGTGTGCCGAGTGGTAGCTTTTCCTATTTTTCCCTTATTTTTTCCTATTTTTTTCCTATTTAATTCCTTTTTTTTTTCTCATCCTGTAAATTTCATATGGAGGAGAATGCCCTTGGAGTCTCAAGAAAAATAGCAACAAAACAATGCTAAACATTGGCTGTAAAAAATGTACTTATTTGTTGCACTCATTGAAATGTGACAATGGGGGCATCTCATGCAAGCCCCTTGTTGCTTTAGCTTTGCCTTATATGTAAGTTGTAATACTTTTTAAAATATTATTCCCTTATATTTGGAATAAGGGTACAGTGGTTCAGCTTCCAAACACCTTCATTCTCTGCATGTCTCCAAGGCAGCCAGGTGTGCTGTACTTGGTTTTATGGCTCTGTGTCCCACACAAGCTAGGCTGACCTGTCTGTTAGCATTTTCCCACACTGTTGTTTTGTTTTCCTTTTTAAGTTTTCTCCTGTTTTTCTCCTGAAAAGTAACAGTGGATGGTGTGAGGAGCAGAGTGGGGAATTCAAGGATAACTGCTGCACTTGTCCTCAGTTCACCCTCTCGTGTCTCTCGCCACGACAGCCTGTGTTAGCAAAGATGACAGTGTGTTAGCCAGAAGAAATACATTTTTTTGCTGTTTGAGGAATTGGGTAATCATTACACTCCTCAGTTTCTCCATTTAAGAATGTGTTCTTTGAAACTGCCTGTTTTCTCCCAAGTTTGTATCTCTTTCAGACAGGCATGAATTTTGCTATAAGGTCCTCTGCAGCAGTGCTGTTGTGAATCTGATGCTGCTTCCTCCAGAGAGGCTCAGAGTGCTTCTGTGCATCAGTTATGGAATGGCCTCCATAGCAGGATAGAACTTGAAAGGAGTTCTTTTTGGTTTTTTCTTAAGGTACTTTTGCAGATGTTGTGGTTAAAGGCTTCTATTTCTAAAACCCTAAATCTTGGATTGTGGCTTCGTAACAGTACGTAGTGGGATTTGGAAAAAGTCTGCTAAAATTGTATATAAGGAATAGTGAAGCAGTTAGGTCATGTTAAAGTTATTAGACTTTCTGGTGCTAGTGGATGTCTGTTGGTTTTTTTTTTTTTTATGAGTGTTTTTCTTTTTAAAAATACAAATAATGAACCTTCCATTTTAGACAAATCTCCCTTTTTTAGGATGGTGGGATTTTTCCTAGTAAATTGCTTTTTTAGTGTGAGCTGCCTTGCTCTTTCCATCTGATCTCTGTGCCCACCTCTCTGAATGTTTCCATTTCAGAAAGGAGGATTGTGGTGCCAGCAGGCAAACTTCAAAAGCTGCCATGCAGGGCAGTTCACATTTCTGAGGCATTTGGAATGAGCAAGAAATAAAACAACACCAAAACCCCTTAAACTTTTACTGCCATGCAAAAAATAACAGGAAAACTTTCTTCTTGGTTCCTGTAGTCCTTGTCATGCTAAAGTACTGAAACTGAATAATCTTGTCATTCCCTAAAAAGAGCCTGAGATATTTAGGAGCACCTAATAGCTTTTAAAGAAAATATGATGTTTTACCTGTTAAATGCTGCAATTGTGCTGTCACACTCAATGACTTAAAATGGGACTTTTGGGTGCTTTTTAGATGCAGGACACAGGTAATGGCTCTCTCTCCCCACATGCAATGCTATTACTGGTGTTTGTCACAGCACAGACCAAAGTGGTACAGGCTCACCCCTCTCCCCAGCACCCAACTCCAGCCATCCTGGTGGAGCTGAGTTTGGATTAGGCAATTTTTTTCTTTAAAAGCCTCCTAAGAGCCTATTGAGAGGGAAGGGGAATGGCTTTTCTTTCCAAGAGCAGCTGAATGTGGTGCCCTAGTTACGATGTTTTTTTAAATGGAGTACTTCAGAGGATGTACAAAAGCATCTTTAGTACTTGCAGTACAAGGAGAATGAAAGGACCTAGATTATGTCAGCAGTGTAGCGGAGGCTTAAGTGACTATCATTCATTTACTGTTAGGACATGACCCAATTTGGGCTGTATTTATGGAGTTGGAGCGGAGAATGGACCTGTTTCAGATTACTTTTGAGCTTTAAATGTACTTACAGGCTTTGTGTAGGAATTGCATTGGCTCCTGCTGGGTAAACAGAGCCTTTAGGAGGGTGTTCCCCATGTAGTGGAGCAGTGATGCATCCTGGCTTGTCTTGTGCTGCCAAAATGGGTTGATTCATACCACTTCTCTCCACATGGCAATGTACTGGATGGAGAAAAAAAAAAAGAGTTGTCAGACAGGACTTGCCCAGCTGATTTTTATTTATTTTATTGCATTTTCCTGCAAGGATTTTAAAGCCTTCAGTTACTATATAATTTGTCGACTGGTTCCAGCTAAGCAGATCCTTAGCTGAAGGCTGTGGCCCTGCAAAGAGCTGGTGAAGGTAATAGGTCGTGAAGTCTGCACACAGTGGGATCCTTCTTTTGGTTGGGTTTTTTTTCCCCTGCTCCTTCCTGGAAAACAGTAGGTGGTCTATTTTTAATGCCACCTGTGTCATGATCCATTGCCTCCTTTTTACCTCTCTGTGATAGCAATATCTGCATCTCCTTCTGGGAGTCTCCTACTGTCCTTTAAACAATTTTGGTACTGCTGAGAGGAGCATGCCATCTGCAGATCCTGTGAAGGATGTAATTTCTTGAATTATGTTTTTTCCTGCAAGGGTTCCTGTAGTCATTACATTAGCTCAACCCTGATGATGCAAACTGTTTTGAGAAGAGTCCAGAGCAGAAGCTGCTCTTAAACCCATCTGCAAATTTGAGAGGGGGAAGTGAGATGATGGGCATGGAAAACGCATAAGGAACTGAAGCTTGGTAAAGCTCAGTTTTTTCAGCAAATACTACATGTTAGTTCAGACGGGCCTTGTGTGAAGAGCAGTGGAAATCTGAGTTGCACTGTAAATTCATTAGCAGCATTCACATTCATTTCAGTGGAGCCAGGGCTGCAATCTCCTGCCAACCAGTGCTTTAAGTCTGTGCTTCTTCCCCTGGAGAGGCACATCTGCCTCACATCCTCTGCAGCCTGCTTTTAAAGGGAGCCCTTTCCCCATGAAGAGAGGGAGAAATGCATCCATCCCTTTCTACAGCTGTGCCAGCAAGTGGAGCAGCCACAGTCTGGTCTGCTCCAAAGGGGGGCTGCATTCCAGCTCTGGAGGTGTGTGGCAGGAGGGCCACTGGGACACCCGCTGGAGGAGGAGAGGGCTGCAAGCACTTAGAGACTGAACTTGCTCCTTTGAAGGCACCATCAGCTGCAAAGTCTGGATGCATCCAAGCACCAGTGCATCCACATCCAGGTTGTGCCTGGACTTGGCTTCTGCTTTAAGGGAAGTTAAAGCAGAAGCTAAGCTTGCTGTGTAAGAATCAGCATCCAATGCTTTTAGGTTTACGGAGAACCTGCTGCCTGGGAAAGCTTTTTTGTTTGTGGGCCAAGGTACCAAAAGTGTGTTAAATGCAGGTGCAGTGCACAGCTGGAGGTGGGGGTGGGCAGGTGGTCCCTGGGGTCTGCCAGCACACCATGCTCAGAGCAGCACCAGGTTGCCTGCAGCAACTGCAGAATTGAGCATGTAGAGGCAAACTAGCATTTCCTCCTTTTCCTGGCTTTCTCAGGAGTGCAGATGGCAGGTTTTGATAACTAAAGGCTTAGTACAGAGAGGTCTGTCTGGTGTGGGATATGGAAACCTCAGTTCAGACTTGGATACGTTCCTTTTCTGTCTGTAGGAGGTTTAGGCTGATTAGTCTGTTCCATTCCTTTTTTCCTTCCTGTTTTTGGGTTTGTTTTTTTTTTTTAATTTTTTACTCCAATTTCATAGTGTTGGTCCAAGTAAAGGATAATGAAAATTAAGTAACTTGGCCTCCTCTTACACAGCTCCTGCTGTGTGTAGTTAGCAGTTTAATGAGAAATGAGGCAAGGCAGAGCTCATTTTGCTCTCATATAGCCAAACTGGCTGTGCAGGACTTAGGAGTAAGATGGGATAGTAATCGAATGTGATGTTGTGGTATTTAGGGCAAGATCACAGGAAAAGCATTGTATTCCTTTGAACAGGATGGAGCCTTTCACGTGATTTTTTTTTTTTAACTTTAATTTTGTAATCTTGATCTGTTATCTAAGAACAGGAAGACATACTAAATTTGGAAATGTGTTTTATCTGCTCGGGGAGCAAAAGATTCCATCTTGGTCTGTCTAGGGAGCCCTGGTGTCCCCCGGTGTGGGGCATCTTGTTTGGCAAATGCTGGGGGTTGCTGTGCCCAGGGCAATGCACTGGGTGACCTTTAAACTTGCCTTAGGGCTAAAGGGCTTTTCATCTGTTGCTGTTGGCTCACCTCCAAGGTATGTTGTGGGCTGTGCAGTGCTTGCCCACACAAACGTCCCCCAGACTTCCCCTTCACTGTGTCTCTCACACCCAAGAAGTCACTCAGAGCAGCTCTTCACTGGTGCTTCCCACCTGGTGTGGGAATCTGTCTGTATGGGCAGGCTGTCATTGATCTGGCCTGACTGCTAGGCTGACTCCTTCCACAGCTCACTGGAGTTTCAGAAGGAATAAAAAAGTAGCTTTAATGTCAGTGACCTTCCATCAGGAGGTTTGATTACTGCTTTTTTGTGCATCCTGCTAGTTTTTCTCTTGGACTTATTAGGCATGTGCAGATTGTAATTTAATTTCCTTTTGGATTTAATAACTTTGAAAGGACTAAAATCAGTAGCTGTTTGGAGTTGTGATTGGGGATGCAGAAACCTTCATACCTTTCTCTTCTACAGCAGATAATGCTTCAGGTGCAAGGGAAAATGGGGGGCTGTGCTGTAAAGGAATGCACTGCATGTCTGCAGTCAGAGTTCTGCTTCAAGCCTTGTGGGGTAACGTTGGGATACTCTTAATCTCATGTGTGACCCTCAGCTTTTAAAAGAGCACAGCTGAACCTGCTTTTTTATCTTGGCAAGTTTGAAGCCCACGTGCTGTGGTCCTCAAGCCCAGAGAATGCCTTTTCTGCCACTGCACTTCTCCCTGATGCTTTTAATCTGGTTTCAGTGGAACATCCCTGTCTGCTTTCTCTTGCCCCATTTCACCTACATTTGAATGGAGCAGAAACCCTGCAGAGTTTATTTTCTACTTTCCGGAGAGATGTAGTCTTAAGTTAATTGAGGGAAGACAGATGGGACCTGCCAGCTTTTCATATGCCAGCAGCGCATCAAGGGTAGAAACTAAATGTCTGGTGGCTTGCCAGGATGAGCTTGTTAGTGTATTGCCACGGGGTGGTTAGGACCCGGGGGACGCAGGGAATGACTCCTTACAAAGGTAGTCCACAGAACAAGAGACACACACGCCCCACGCTTCGGTCGTTGCTGAGTAGTGCAGTCACCCAAGGCCCCGCTGCCTGGACACGGAGAGCCTGCGGATTGGCCGTGCTGTGACATCCTTGAGCATCCCTACCGCGGCTGGGTGTGGAAGTTCCAGGCTTGGCTTGCTCATCACCTGCCCGGGCTCCACTGTTGCATCCTTGAAGCCCCAGGGGGAATTGTGAGCTCTTTTCTCGAAAGACAAAAGGCAGAGTGCTACAAACCACAACAGCTTCCACGCTAAAAATACCATAAAAGGCTGTGTCCTTAGGAGCTGGGCATGGGAGCAGTTCCCACCCACATTACTGCAGCATGAGTCACCAGGCTATTGCAACTGCTCTCCATGTGGATGCCCGGCTGAAGACGCACGGCAGAACAGGGGGAGGAAGAAGAACTGCTCCATAGCGCTGTGGAAGTGGTGAAGAGTTACGAAGAAGACGATGACGTGCAGGCATACGTGAACACTTTGCCTTCCTTTAGTTATATTTTGGTTTTGGTTTTTTGCTTGTTTTTCTTTTCATTTTTGTTTTTCTGGAACTTCCAGCAAATGGTATTTGCTGATGATTTGAGCTTAAGGCACTTGCAGCCAAGAGTCTTCTGAATATGCAGAACTGCCCAGTTTGCTTTTAGGAAGCACAGTAATTGCCACATGATTAATATGGAGCTGGAAAATCCCTCTGACATTGAAGTATGTTTTATTTACTTACTCTGTAAGCAAAGTTGTTTTTTTTCTCTCACTATCCTCTCTCCTCATCTTCATCCTTTTCCCCCCTACCCTGATGCCAAAATAGGCTGTGTGTCCTTGTGACAGATGGTGTAAAAGGACATCTCCCTTATGCTGTGCCCTGCTCTTCCCTGTGCCTTTCATCCAACAAGCAGGTAAATTTGGAGTAGGCAGGGAGTAAATTTGTTTAGGTTTCTTTCCCGAGACACCACCCACCTGTCCAGGCCCCAGCAAGGCTGTGGGTATTGTTTTCCCTTTTCCTTCCCTTCTGCTTGACATCTTGGCTATCGGGGTTTACCGGAATAAGTTTGTCAGTAAGAAATTCTATAAAAAGCTTCCTTTATTTAGACACCAATCCTCTAATGACATCATGTGGGCACGTCTTCCAAGTTTCCAAGTTTCTCCAGGCTGAGCGGAGAGAGGGAGCTGGTGGCTGTGAATCTGAGCCCTGCCCCTTTCCCAGTGCACCCCTGTGGTTGTGTTCAGTGGCTGTCCTTCCAAATAACCCCAATCTTCCTCCTCCTCATCCTTTGGGAAGAGAGCAGGGAGGCCCCTCCAGCAGACTGATGCATCTTTAGCAAATGTTTTAGCAGTAGAATATAGCTGTGGTAGTCTGTCTTCCTACTCATCCCTTCCAGGTTAGTCCTTTGCAGTGCTCTTTGGTGGGTATTCACCTTAACTTCTCCTTCTTAAAGGAAGCAGGAGGCTTGCACACTGAATCTCTTTGATGCTACCAAATTTTGCATCAGGCCAGTTTAAAATAACTAACAGGGAAGCAGGTGAAGTGAAGGTAAAAATGCCTGCATGGACAAGCAGAAAGCAGCAGGAATGGGCACGTATGAGATGTACTGCTTATTTTATGGTGGAGGAAAGGATGCATTGGGTGGAGAGCAGCAGAGCAGGAGTTGGCCACCAAAGTAATGCACAGTCAAATTTTTTTTGTGAGTGATTTCTTTAAAAAGTATTGGTTTGAGTATTTATGAGTGGGGGGGAAAGGTGTGTATTTCT
The DNA here is from genome assembly GCA_024734555.1 of Trochalopteron elliotii. Classification (NCBI taxonomy): domain Eukaryota; kingdom Metazoa; phylum Chordata; class Aves; order Passeriformes; family Leiothrichidae; genus Trochalopteron; species Trochalopteron elliotii. The sequence goes on from JANPWX010000102.1 coordinate 1,180,011, forward strand.
TAAAGGTTAAAAAGTAGTGAGTGTAACCTGGACAAGGTTTGTGGACCTTCTGGAGAAGTTGTTCCTGGATTTCATTTACGTCTTTAGAGAAGAAAGCATGGTGTGCTAGGCTTCCCCTTGTATGTGCTCAGTTTGTTAAAATGTTATCACAGGTATTTCCTTACCTGCTTGCAGTAACTCCTGGGTGGTTTTTTAATGTGATCAATAAACCAGAGCTTTTTTAATCAATGGAAAGGTATGAAAGTCTCTGTTGAGGGAGTTAATTGACTTCCTTGATTCTGCTCATCCTGCTGTTGGAAGTAAGCCTAAGGTTGACGTACATCATGGCTATTGCCTTTAGAGCTGGGGGACTTTGAGCAGCAGACTAATTCAGTGTGTCCATAACGCAGATTCTCCCAGTTCTGTCTAGAATTTGGGTTAGATGAGTGGCAGTTTTCAGCCTTGTGCTGATACCTGCTCTGCACTGCTGCTCCACTTGTTGTCCTTCCCATATTGATCTCCTTGATACTCTGAAATAATGAAAAGTCAAAATAAATCCATTTTGCACAAATACTCTGCAACATTGTATGGGTCGCCAAAATACTTTGTTCTCTTTAGAAAGTTATTTTGCAAAGTTAGGTGGTGTTAAAAGAAAATGCAGGTGTCAGTTTCTGAGAGTGTCTCAGTGAGGTAGCACAGAAATGTGGGATCTTTGTGGGGACAAACAGGGTCTTTTCTAGGGTCTCTTCTTGTGGTCTCTGGCAAAAAAAAAAAAAAAAAGAAAAAAAAAAAAAAAAAAGAAAAGATCCAATGTCCAAAATACAACCTTAATTAAAAAACAAATGTGTTTTTACCTCTGGGAAGTGATATCTGATAACCTTTTCCCTAAAGCTGGGGTGTGGGGATTGGGTATTTTTAGCTGCAGCTATTCTCAAGTTGTTGTTTCGTGACCTTCTTCTAATAATACATTTCTTTAGCTCTTTCTTTAGAGTTTATGTAGTTCTAAGCTTTTTCAAACAAAGATGGGGGGAGAAGAAAAGGGAGCAACAGCCCATTGGCAGAACTGCTGAAATCTGTGTTCTGATGGATATTGGTGTCTGAGGGGGTGCGATGTTAGAGCTGGGTGTACCTTATGAAGGACCTTTCTCAGGTCAGAGAGATGGCTTGTGCTTCAGCTTTTCCTCTGGCTGTAGCAACTGTCTGATTGGCACTGCCAGCTTCTTAAAAGCAGTTGAAAACAGGATCAAGGTTTACATAGCTGAATGAGGAAATTTTGGACAGAGGAATGATGTGCAGATAGAGATTCTGTAGTGCAGGAATCCCATGGAAGGGCAGGTGTAAGAAATGGCTGTTTAAATTTCAGGTCTTTATGGTTTGGGGTGTGGGTGACTGTCTAGAGTTTGTTGGGATTTACCTGCAAATGTCTCTGAGATAACAGAGCTAATAAATTCCCATGTGAAACCTGAAGTTCATCATCCAACTTCTCAAGAAGTGAGATGAGTGCTTCTCCTCACCTCTTGCTGACAGACTGAAAAGCAAGCACGGATCTTGAGGGACCAGTGAGCTGATCCTGGGTTTTTGTGAACATCAAAGATGCTGTGAAAAAGTTTCTCAAAGAGAGGTGATCTAAAAGATAGGAGAAAAGAAGCATTTTCAGGTTGAGCTGCTGACATTGTCTGTGTCTCAGTAGCTGCCGATGGAAATGGTCTGGCTCTACAAAGGGAACAGCATTATGTGTTTCCCCAGGCTTGCCTCTGGTGGTATTGTGGGAGGAAAGGAATTAAGCTGATGGTAAATAATAGACACTCATGAAAGCAAGCAAACTGAAGGAAGGACAGGCAAGAGTGGTCTGTGCTGCATGTGTGGTGTGATGCTCCATCTCAGAGCGCATCAGGAAAGTTCTCCAGAAAAAAAACTGATGGTGGGGCTGGAGAGATGTCTGGCTGAAGGGATGAGGAAGGTGTTTAAGTGGTTGTTTACTTGTTTATATAATTTTTTTTCAGAACCCAGATCAGTGATCAGTGGTTTCTGTTAATTGCTAATAAATTAAATGAGCTGGGGCTGTTTTGCTTTCCAGCAAATCCTTTTATGCTGTGGTGCCTTTTTAATGACCAGAGGTACAGTCAGAAATGACAGCCCAGTCTACTGAAGGTGTTAAGACCACATCCAGCCTTGAGTCAGGAAAAAGAGGTTGCTGCTCCCCAAAATACTGAGCCCACATCCTGTGCCCACTGGCTGGGGAGAGTGGGCTGTGTGGTGTGGGGTGCTTGCAAGTCCCACGCTGTTCTGGGGCTGGGCAGGGCTTGCCACAGTAAAAGGGATCTTGCTTGAAAGAGGTTATGGATCATTTAACATCAGAAACTTGCCAAAGTGATCCTTTCTGCACTGCTCTCCCTGCCCCCATATTTTTGCACCAAGAAATTACTTACTTTTTTTGAAGCTTGTATTTTTGAAATCTGTTTTCGACAGAGCCTTATGCCAAAATGAAGGCCAGAGTTAAGGCCTCCTGGGAATTTTTATCAGGAAATGGGGCAGGGCTGGTGCTGAGCTCCTGGAGATTGTGCATTTTCCCTTACATCAAATTTGGGACACAAAGTGGTTATCTGGGTAATCCTTTCATTGGAGGGGACCCCACCCATGGATAAAAGATTATGGGCTTGGTATTGGCAGTCGTGGGCAGGTTTCAGTCATGAGTCTGCAATGTGTCAGCTTGGATGGCCACAGTTGAGCATTTCATATCCTGAATAATACTTGAACTTTTGGTGCCCTTCTTAGCTTTAGGACCTGACATTTGATACTCTGGTCGCCTAAAAAAAGATTAAATTAAAAATAAAGAGTGACAGAGTAGTGCTTTTTTTTTGGGAACTGTAACCTTGGTGCCCTGTTTTCGTGTCACACCTGGGTTTGCTTCTTTATCACAACTCATTAGCAGAAATTCCACGGGCTTAGTGCCTGGTGTGAGAATGTTTCCTTTGGTTAATGACTAAAGGAGCAGCACCAGCAAGAGTGGAAGTGTCATCTGTGTCGTTTGGGGATGAAACACAGTGATAAGGCATCTGGCAGGAAGGAAGTGCAGTGTGTAGTGAGAAGAGCAGGTTCTCAAAGGAGCATATTTAGAGTACAGCAGATACTCAGGGTGGGCACAGTATCTTCTGGGGATGGTTTGCAGCTGGAAAACAGGGGCAGCCACTTGAAGGTAGGTCAGTGATGCAAAAGTGGCCCCATCTCTTGAAGCCACGCTGCTGGAACTTTGTGTTCTCCATGGGACCTGTGAGGGGACAGAGGTGTTTGGAGACTGCAGGGCTGGGAAGGGCAGGACCAGGCTGTGCCCAGTCGGGGCTGGATTTACTGGGTGGGCTCCCAAGGGCCTCTGTCTCAAATCACCCCCTGCTGCTTTTTGTTGGGAGTGAGCTGTTTGTTACTCTGCTAAAAACTCTCCTGAAACAAGGGCGGCAGAAACAATCTGGGAAAGCAAATATTTTCTGATAACAGTGAGCAACAAGCTTTTGTTTGCTGTCAATGGAAGGAAGTGGGAGAAATGTGTAGTAGCTATAACACAGCACAGGCTTTACTGCTGGAAAAGAGATTCAGTGCACACACTCCTCTAGCAGGGGAGATATCCATGAGGAAGGGCTGCCTAAAGTGGGTGGGAAAGGCACAGCTTTTGTTTTGCTGCAGCAGTGCATGTGTGTGAAGCAGATGCTAAAGGAAGGTCTGTGGCAAAGATGGAAATCCAGGTCCAGGCTTACGTGGGAAGTGGGAAAAAGGGAGATGAAGTCTTTGGTTTGTATTCAGCCAGGACAAGACTGAGGCAACTGTGCTTTAAATTAAAGGGAGGCCGCTCTCTACTCAACTGACAGTGATGATAAAGTGTGAACCAGCTCTGATCTCTGTTCTCTGGAAAGAACCTTCCCCGCTGAAGAATTTGATACTTTGTTAAGAAAAAAAAAAGACAAAAAGCTCCCATGCAATATTAGATTGAAATCTTATCTGAAGGCCTGCAGGCATGTTCTAACTCAGTTAGGAATCTTACTCTTTGTGTTGGACCCATTCTTTGCATTAAGGAAAAAAAGTTTCTTTCTTATCAAAAGGCACTCCAGTGCCCTTAGATGCTTATTTATTTGCAACTTCCCTTTTCCAAACTTTCCTGCACAGTGCAGAGTCCAGCTGCCCTTCAGTAGGATGCATTGTGGTCTCCCAGGTTTTGATCTTGGAACAGGAAGATTCATTTCCCAAGCTGCTGAGGAAATCATCATCCTACTTGCAAATGCCTTTTGTAGCAGTTAACTGAAATTTTCTGTTTATAAGTGAGCTGTTTAAAGTGAACTGTCTAGTTGTTGCTTTGTTGGGTAAATGTCAAAGCATTTTTAAGGTAAATGCACCTTTCAAGTTCAAGGTACCTTTTTTTTCTTCAGCTGAGCATGTTTTCAGGTAAGTAGAACTGCATCTTGAAATGCAGGTGATACTTGAGTTTGTTTCCTAGAGAGAACAGCAGCTGCTGCTGCTTTTCTGGACAGCCTTACCTGGGCCTCCACCATACCAAGTGCTTGTCTTTATGTGATGGCCACAAGCTCTCATGTACTTAAACTTTTCCCTCTGCTTTTTTTCTCATCCAGGAAAAGGTTTTGTGAGTTTTTTAGTTCTTCCATTCATACTGTCACTTCCTTCATGCAAGCTCCAGCTTTCACTGGAAGAACCTTTCTCAAGCATTTCTGTTGATAGACTTGAGCCTGCTCTGGTCCCCTTTGACTTGCTTTCCTCCCACTTCCATTGCTGTCCATTATTCACATCAGAAATGCTGAGGACATGCAAAACAGTAAATGCTGGTAATAGATCCACTGTGGTACTGAGCTCAGGCTTTTCTGAAGTTCCTTGTGTTGCTTTCTCAGGCATGTTTGATCAAAGGTGCTGAATGCCTCTGAAAACCCAGAAACAGAAACATCTGATTTGATGTCTGTCTGTGTCACTTGGCTCCTTTGGTTGTACATCCCCTTGGATCCTGGGCTCAGTGGTGGCAGGAATCCAGCACCAACCCACCTGGCTGTTCTTCAAGCACTCTCCTGAGCATCATTTCACTGCACATAGAACTCAAATACAGAAACTGCTAGTGAAATAATATGGCTTGCTCCAAAATGTTGGTACCATTTGATTTTCCCTGTCTGGAAAGTTGTGTCTGTCTTTTGGCCTCTGTGGCAGTTTTATGGTTTATAAAACTATAAAAAGTTTATAAATCCACAGTAAAATGCTAACAACAGACAAATACACAGTAAATTGTGAGATGTGTTTTGAAGCCCTGACCAAATGGCACAGATGTTGATTTCAACACTCTTCAAAAACCACAAGAATCTTTGAGTTGTTTTCATATTAACTCCTAATCTGGAAAGCTGCTTTTAGCAGGGTGTCCTACATGACCATTGCTGTTTCATAAGTTTTCCACTAAGAGAAGAGGGGAGGACTTCTTGTGGACAATTCTCTCAAAGGGAAGACAACCACTATGAGGAGGGAAAATGGTAATAACAGATCTGCATCAGGCTTAGGTACTTAGCAATTTCTTTGCTTTATTCTTCATTGGCAGTCAGGCTTTCCACATCTCTCAGGTGGGAACTGGGGGACTGAAGTCCCTCCCAATGTAAGCAAAGAGCCACATTCAACACCATCTGGTGAAACTGAATAAGCACAAGTCTATGGGGCCTGGTGGGATGCATTCCAGGGTGATGTGGTTGGCAAGTAATTTTCTGTCATTTTTGAAAAGTCACAGTGGTCAGGCAAAGTCCCTGGTGACTGAAACAAAGGGAAGCATCACATTTGTTTTTAAGAAGGGTAGAAGGGGGTACCCTGATAACTACAGATCAGTGAGCCTCACCTCTGTGGCTGGGAATATCATGGAACAGATCCTCATGGAGGCAATGCTAAGGCATGTGAAAAAGATGAGGAGGTGATCTGACAGAGCCAGCAGGGTTTCACTATGGGCACGTTGTGCCTGACCAACCCTGGTGGCATTCTCTGGTGGAGTGACTGCAACACTCAACAAGGGAAGAAAAACAACTGGTCTCATTGACATAGAGTTCTGTAAGGCCTTCAACTTGGTCTCACCCTTGGTGGCACCCTTATCTCTGAAGTGGAGAAACATGGATTTGAAGGGTGGGCTGCTGGGTAGAAAAGAAATTGGCTGGCTGGATGTAGTCAGAGAGTTGTGATGAGTGGCTCTGTGTCCAGGTGGAGGCCAGTGACAAGTGATGTCCCTCAGGGTTCTGTCTTGGAGCTGGCTCTTTGTGAGCCAGCAGTGTATGCTCACAGACCAGAGAGCCAAAGCATCCTGGGCTGCATCCAAAGCAAGGTGAGGGAGGGGATTCTCCTGCTCTACTCTGCCCCCAGGTGAGACCCCACCTGGAGTGCTGTGTCCAGCTCTGGAGCTGTCAGCATGAAAAAATCATGGACCTGTTAGAGTAGGTCCAGAGAGGGGCCACAAAGACTACAGAGGGCTGGAGTACTTTTCCTGTCAGAACATGTAGAGAGAACTGGGGATGTTCAGCCCAAAAAAGAGAAGGTTTCAGGGATACCTCAGAGGACCTTCCAATACTGGAAGAGGGCATAGAAAAAAAAGAGGGAAAGTGGCTTTTTACACAGCCACATATGGATAGGACAAGAGTGAATGATTTCAAATTAAAAGAAGAGATTAAATGTTAGGAAGAAATTTTTTTACTCGGGGGATGGTGAGGCAGTGGAACAGGTTGCCCAGGAGGTTTGTGGATGCCCTGTGCCTGGAAGTGTTCAAGGCCAGGCCAGATGGGGCCCTGAGCAACCTGGTCTAGTGAATGGCATCCCTTGTCCTTAGCAAGGGGGTTGGAATTAAATGAGCTCCAAGGTCCCTTCCAACCCACACCATTTTATGATTCTATGATTTTAGTAAAATGTTGTGTTTGCACACACATGCACATTAAAAAAAAAATCCTGCATTTCTTAATTTGGGGTGATTTTAGGAGTTAACAACAAGCAAAAAGGAAGAGAAAAGTTATGTTGTAATTAAGAAGATTCCTTTCGTATGACTTTAAAAAAATATGTGTCCTAATGCTGTCCTGCATATAGTTCCAAGGCTGTTACAAAAGCTTTGGGAGACATTTTCTCAGCACTTTCCAGTGTTGGATCAAAAACTTCTTGTTTCCCTCAAGTTTTCTATTACTGGATATGTTTGCATGGGGCTTTGATAGAAGAAAACAAGTTAACAAAAGCTCATGCATTAGCATCTGGAGATGCTGTTTGAAGGTAATGCAAGTCCAGGATACTGCCAGTAAAATGATCAAGGGAGTGTCCTCAGCAGAGGCTGCCAAAGACAAATAATTTCCTGCAAGGGTTCTGTATTTGGAGGTAATGTGAGCTGATTAAACTCATTAAAGTGATTGAAGGAATGAGGGTGGTTCCTAGGGGCTGGGCATTATTTGGGGTCAGGCTAATGGCTGAAGATCCCTCCCTCCTAAAAAAGAGGTGAAGCCAAAGGCTCTGGAAAGCAGTCTAAGACACACACATTCAGTATAGGTCTCACTTCAACTCAACTTACATATCTGTAGCATACAAGTCATTCCCCTCAATAATTATTTTGGACAAGTTTTTCACAGACAAGGTGAATCTTAGTGGATTTTTAACTTCCTACTCTTTTATTTCATTGGCTGTACCAGCAATATATAACAGTTCATTTGTTATTTCCTTGTATGTGTTTTAAAAAAGATGCTGCCTGTCTGTGCCAAAGAGAGCACAGGGTGCTGGCAGCATGATAAGTTATGTTTGCATCCTTGTTCCTTTGGTTTTGGCTGGGGAGCATCACTAGCTCCACAGTGCCCAGGGTGACATCTTGGGTATCAGCCAGGACACGTGTCCTCACCCTGCTGCTTCGAGCACGTGTTGGGGGTGGGTGGCCTCTAGCTGACACTGCCAAAACCAGGGAAAGTTTTAAATAGCAAAAGGAGCCTTTAGCTTACCCAAAATTACCAAATACAGCTGGAGGCAACAATGACAAGGGAAGAGTAGTGTGTCCTGTAGTGTTGCTGCATATACCAAAAAGAATAAAATACAGTGTTTTAGGAGGAATGCATGTCCAAGTGGAGATTGACCATCATTGTAGCTTCCTTTAGTTTATGGTTAAAGAAATGCAAACTGCTTTTCCAGTCCTAAGCAAACAGAAGAAGCCATTTACTAAGCTCTGTGTTGATATAGTTCCCTTCCAGGTCAGTGCACCACCCGAAAAAAAGAGAATTTTTTTTTCCTTTTCCCTCTGGCTTTCTCCCCCCCTCCACTTTTAATAGACACTGGAATAGAAAAAAGAGGGAATGCAGAGAGAAAATTAATCTTCAGTTCCCAAAAGAAGCATGTGGACCTTTGCATTCTTCATTTTAAATGATGAAAAATCATTTAAATAATGGTGCTTTAAAAAAATAACTCATGCATCTTTGATTTTTGTGCAGTCCTTTGTATGGATTTTTTTTTTTGCTATTGTCATCTCTAGAAGATGAGTTCACATTAAAAAGAGTTTAAAAAATGTTTGGATGCTCTTTTATTCCCTGTGAGGTCTAAAAATAGAAGCTGACAAAGAATTGCTTATAGACTCACTGCTCTGCTCAGAGGGTTTAGCTTATGTCTTAAGCTGCATTTTCTGACTTTGCAACAACTGAGCTGTGCAGAAGCACCAAGGCTGGGCTTACTGAGTGTAAGCAGGGAGGAGACCAAATCTCTTTATCAGCCCTCCTGTTTATCTCCTCCCATCTCCATCCGTGGGGAGAAGGCACAGCACCAAAAACGTGTGTGAGAGTGAGAGCAAGGTGTAAGTACTGGGAGCAAAGGAAGAGGGATGGTAGGGAGAGGGTTGAGGGAAGTTTTATTTATTGGTAGTGCTGCTTGTGTTGAGGAGGGTGGATAGTGTATAGTTGCAGTCTTACATGGCTTTTAAATTATTTCTATAACTTGAGGACTTGGCCAATATATTTAGGTTTCTTGATATTGCTGTAGTCTAGCAGCAGAATGTTGTCATTGTCACCACAGCTTGCAACTGTTCTGTAAAAGGTTGGAGCAAACTGGGAGAATAGAGGCAAATGTGTGTAATCTGCATTTAATGTGTGTAAGACACATCATAACCTACTAGGTGATAACATATATAAAATATAATCTGTCTAATGGATTGCTTGATTATAATGGTGGCCACCTCTGAAAGGGTGTGAGGCCTTCTGCACTTTGGGGGCTCCAAGTCATTGTGTGTGGGTGTTGGAGAGTGTGAAATTCAGCACACGACAGCTCAGGATTGTGTGGAAAAGTCCATTTGCTGGGGAGGAAATTGGAAGAGGAGTGGTGTTATTAAAGTGGTGGCTCATGACAGAGGTCAGCTGTGCTCCCTCTGCCCAGTGCTTGCTGACTTCAAGCAGAGCATTGTACTTTGGGATGCTGTCTTGATTTCACACTTGTGGAATTAGTATGTTGCTTCTCTGAGTTGCTGAAGGTGAGAACTGAAAAGTTGTTTTTTGTAAGTGATAGCTCTGTGTTGGGCTCTGCTGTCCTTTGGACATATCAGGGAGAACTGCAAGTGCTGGAAGGTGGCTCAGGTGGCACGGCTGGTGCCAGCTCTTCTGCTGTGCAAGTTTGGTGCCTTTCCTCTGTGCTCAAAGACTTCTGTGCTGGTAAAGGATGGTGCCTTTGCTGTGCCAGAACTGGAAAACTGACCAACTTCTTATTTCCTTTGCAGTGAGCCCGGGGGTCAAGAGGGTGTGGATTGCCTCCTGCCTTGCCTCGTCTCCCAGCTGCCTGCAGTGAGCTCTCGTGTGCCAGAGGACAAGGGCGGAGGGGAGCAGCCACGGGAAGCTGGGGCCGTGTGGGTGAGCCAAAGGGCTGTGACAGCTGAGGGTCCTCACCACCCTGCAGCACAGACAACTGGCTCCTGCCAGGTAGATGCCTTCAGGGGAGTGGACAACTCCAGCTGAACTGATGAATCTTGGCACCTGATAGAAGGCTCAGGTAAGGGCACATTGCTTGGAGCTGGGTTATGTTTTCATCCTGTCTTCTCCAGATTCGCAAACTGGCTCTGGAGCAAATGGGAATCACACTGAGAACTGTCATATACAGTGGTTACCTATGCTGGTAAATCAGCAGGATCTCATCTACAATGATGCTGGATGCTCTGGCATGTTGGGGTATTGCTGGTGGCATAAAAGTGGAGGTTCTCCCTTGGTGTTCCCACTGCCTCCACTGAGGGAGGTGACTGGTTTTATCCAGATCAGCATCCAGTGCGGTTTCAGATACAATGCAAGTTTATTAGGACAGGAGATCATTTGAATTTTCTGTAGCACATCTGTGATTCATCTAAAGTGATCTGTGGGCAGTCATTTTCAAATACGCCAAGACCATTAAAACAAACCTTCCTGCAGTTTAGCTGGCTTAGTGCTCCTTATGCTCTTCAAACAAACAAATAAACAAAAAAGCTTGCTTGTGTTCTTCTGGGTTGTAGTCAAGGAAATAAATAAGCAAACAGGATCTCCTTAATCTTGGTTCATCCTGCTTGATAGTAATTTCATTCCTGAATCCGTAATTCACTTTGCGAGTGCAGGTCTTGATTTCCTTTCTGGTAGCAGGGATGTAATTGTATGCTGGATTTGAGCTAAGGTTGGGGATGTGCAGTCCAGTGATGTGTTTTGAAGCTGGCCAGCTTTTGTGCTGGCCAGGATGTTTGCAGTCCAGGTTTGTTAATGAGAGAGAATCTGCACATGGGCATCAGCAGAGGTCCTCGATGCAAGTGCACTGAGTTGTCCATTTTGGACATTTAGTTGTCCATTTAGAAATTTGGGGTTCTACTAAAAAAATGCTGCAGCAGCTGCAACACCAGAGATGGGGATGCTGGTCAGTCTTGTACCACGGCCTCAGGAGCAGGCTGACTTCCTCATGGGGCTGGTTCTCACGAAGCAACAGCTCTGCCTGCGGTCAGCAGCGCATGGCCGTCACTTCTTCCTTGCCTTGTCACCTCGTGGGCACACATCCAGACAGCCAGTGCCCACCTGTAACAGCCCACAGCCCCTCCTGGGTGCCCTGGGGGGCTTTGAGGTTTCCTCAGGCTGTGGCAATGCAGTCAGAGCAGTCCCAAAGCCATGCTCACTTTGGCTGTGCATGGTAGGTATCCGCAGTGGTGTCACGCCGTGACTTTGCTTTGGAAAGGCTTTCAGCGTGTGGGAAAAGAGCCTCTGATGGCAGCTCCTCTTGGCTTGCAGCTACTGACTGTCCCCACAGATTCTACCAGGCAGCCAGGATGGGCAGGTTAGCCCAAGCCCTTAGCCTGTGTGGTTTGAAGTGTGTCAAGGTGCCTGTTTCATGCACTTAAAAAACCTTGATGGGGCTTTACTCAACTTCTCACAGCTTGCTTCAGTTGCTTTCACCACTCTGCATGGCCAGGTTTATTCCAAGGTGTGCAAGTGCATGAGTCACTGTTACAACTAGTAGTAGCTTTACAAGTGGGTAGTAGCTTTAAAAGTGCTTTTCTGGGAAGGGGTGCAGACTGCAGGTGTACCTTGTGAGAGACTTTTGCCTCTTAGCTGATGTATAAGCGTTTTCACTTGCACAAATGTATACGCTTTGCCTTTAAAACTGTTCCCCTAAAGCAAAAATTGCAGGCTGATACCATAGATGGCTAAAGACATGAAATGCTGAGTTTAAATGTGCTTTTAAAATAGAATGTGAAACAGGAACGGTGACTTGTTGTGTTTCAACAGCGGTGGGTGTGACGGTAGTAAAGATGTACCTTTTCTACTTATTCCACAGCAGTAGTTTCACTCTAATAGAGGCCAGAGTAGTAGTGAAGTATGGTGTGTCAAAACTTGCCTTTTTATTTTCTCCTAGCAGCAGTGTCTATTTAGATTTAAGTGGACACATTCAGAATGAGAACACACATTCACCTAAATCCATTTCTGCTTTTTCAGTGACCTGCCAAACAGAAACCAACTACAAAACATGTAGTCTTAATCTCAAATGGCTTGAGTGAGAACATGTTGGTATGCTGTGTTTCCTAAGAAGAGATTTTACTGATATTTTCATTTTCAAAAGCCTGTCTGCCAAGTACCGGCAGGGTGATTGCTGATGAATTGATAAGTGTGAGACATGGTGTTGTGGCTGGGGGTGACAGGGGACATGTGTGTGTCCTGGGTTCTGTCACAAGGAGCATTGCTGGGCCATGGGAAACACTCAGTTCTGCTGGGCAAGGCTGCAGCACTGGGCTGGTGACTGGTGGACAGAGGTTCCCCTCCCCCAGACAGGCTGGTCTTGGAGGGTCTTATCCCATGTGGGGCAATGGGAGCTTGGCAGATCTGACTGGAAAAATATGGGGCTTATGGGAAGGGTGTAACAATAAATCAAATTTATGGAGAGCAATTTTCACATGAAGTCTTAGATTTTGGTGCAGATATTTTCTTCTCACTGCCAATATTTGAGATCCCAGCTGGTGAATTAGTTTAAGGAAAGTTGCTTTCATTCAAAAATTGGGTATTTTCAGGTTTGCTGATGGTTGGATAATGTTCAAAGTGGGTAGGCAGTAACATGCATTATCATTAAACATCTTTAGGCTTATTGTCGTTGGTATTAATTTTTACTTCCTTAAATTGTAAACTGGAAGCTGCAAGTGTTAGTGTGAGATGACAGATTGTGGGTGTTTTCAACTCATTCTTTTTTAGAAGGAGCTAGTTCATAACTTTGTTTTGGGGTTGAATTTAAATGTGCATGGTTCAGGACTTTCTGCTGCTTATATCCTAGTAAATTACCTAATACCATTGTTGCCTAGTTCACATTTTCTTACTATTCCTGTTCATAGCAGCTTCATCTTGTGTATTTGTCATGGAAAAAAATCTCTTTGCTAATTCTCAGGAGGAAATTGGGTGGCAAGCTTGAGAAAGCAATTTGAGTGGTGTATTAAAAAAAAGAAAGTATGCAGTCATACATAGGTATATGGAGAAGCATGGCAGGTACAGCCTGTTCCTATTTATAGGAAGCCTGTTTACCAAGTAAACAGTACACCAAGTAAAAAAAAGAAGTGTTTCATCAAATCCTTCAGAAAATAAGTGTCAGTAGTTTCCATGTACACGAGGTGTCATTTCCCTCAAGCAAAGGCTATATGACATCACAATGTCAAAACTGCTCTGGAATTTGAGTGTGTGCAGAATGAAATAATAAAGATACCCCTGTTCAATATATGCTGTTTCAGAGCTGGGCCATGTTCTGTTCTCTCTCCAGAGCACTTTGACAACCACCTCATTGAGCGCAGCACCGTCTCTGTGCTCTCCCAAGCAGCAGCACTATGGTCACACCCCAAGGCCAGTGAAGCCACTTGCCATCTCCTTCCTTCCCACTGGCATCACCCATTTTCTCTATGTTCAAGTTTTTTCCTAAATTTGGACTTTTGCACTGTTGTAGAAAGAGAAAACAAATATGCATATTCCAGGCATGAGATGAAAAACTGGCTCCTTTGCACAAGTCTGGTGTTTCTGGCTGCAGAAAGGCTTTTGCAGAGGTGAATGCCAAAATAATGTGTTCTGGCTGTGTAAATCCTCCCATGGTACCAAGTTGCTCTTCCTTTGTTATTCTCTTAGAGTGTGGTCAAAGATGTTCAGAATAGCTTTCACTTTGTAAGTGTCTTGAAAAATTGCCCATTTAATCTGACATACGGTTTATTTTTCCCCTGTAGCCTGCAGAATATTTGTATTTTTAGCAGCATGTAAAAGACATAATAGGAATGTTTTGGCCCCATAACAACAACAACAAAAATAAAGGCAGAATTGGGGGAGTGAAATTGCCTGTAAGTTTCACAGGAGATGTGAGAAGGAGATGCAGAAGTATTAGGTGACACGGTGAGACAGTTACTCAGACCTTGCTACATTGGAAAATTAAGCTGTGATTAAAATGTAGTGATTAAAGTTCACATTTGAGGTAGAAGCTGCAGCTTGGAAAAATAAAAGAACAAAATACACTTCAATATTTCTGTTCTTGCTCTGTTTTGATTGTGGAGTCAATAACAGGGGAAGATACATCCATTTCTGGCATGAATTTGAAGAATTTGCATTTTTCCAGTGTCTGAATGGATGAGTGTAAAGTGGTGCCATGCTTGTGCTGCTGCCTGATAAGGGGTCATAGAAGAGCCCTGATTATATGGCATGTGATACAATATTTCTATCACATGGCTGACAACTAGGAGAAATTGCTGCTTTCAAAATGAAGAGTTAGGGAAAGCTGGATCTCTTGGCCCTCTCCATCCATGCCTGAAAGACATGGTGCCAGCAGGCAGGCTGCATTAAGGAGTTGTTAAGATGAGACAAGTAATCTCTTGCAGGTGTCTGAGGGTGCAGACGAGTGGGGTGAGCCTTGGAGAGTGCTGATGCTTTTGCTCCTCATATCTCCCTGAGGATTTTTTCTCCTCAATTTATCCCACTCATCAGATGATCCTAAGTGATGCCTTTGGCTGCTCTGTCTCATTCAGTGTCCAGCAGTGCTGCTGAGATGCATCTTCAGCTGGAAGTTGGGATAATATGTCCTATGGGAAGAACCCTTCAAGTTCCTTCTGAACGGAGGTCAGGATGGCTCCTTGTGGTTTAAGCTGTCCATTAAGAGAGCTACAATGGCCAAAAGGTTAGGGAAATGTGGCCTATAGTGTCCTGGCTTTTGGTAGTGCCATAGCTGTTGGGTGGTCTGAGCTGGGCTGGTCATGGCTCCCTAGAATTTGAGAGGAGGAGGACTTGGTGGACCTTCCCTCAGCCCTTTTCCTTGCAGCCACCCCTGGGAACTGCAGTTCCCTGGGGGGTCTGTCTGCCTACATTTCCTCCTTTGGTGTGTTAGATCAACCTTTAGTGAATGAGGAGCTAGTTACAGCTTGACAGGGAGGATACTTCTTTGGGTTTGTACAGGACAACACTCAGGTTGTGTTTGATGTGGGAATTTACCTTGCTCATATGTATGTGTATGGGATGAAGCAGACCAGTGGGCACAGACCCCAGGCACCTAGACTGGGTCTTGCTTAGACCAAGACTGGTCCTTCTGAGCATAGGTGGGGGCATCTTGCTGCTGTTTTGTTTTCTTTTGGAGTCGTATATAGAAGGTAGTCACCTAGAGGCCAGTTCACTTGTCTCGTACACACTTCAGTAGGCAAAAACTTCTTTCAGCTTCTTGGATGTTAAATCTGCCTCTGGATGCCTCTACAGAGCATCTCCTGGCTTCCCATCCATAGGTGGGGCAGGAGCTTGGTGGTTTGCTGTCATCCACATGGATGCTGTGCCAAGCAGTGCCCAGGGGGCACCTGTGCTGTGCTGGGCCAGCAATCTGTGGCTGGTTTGCATGTCTTGATTTAAAAGCCTTATCTTTCATACTGTGATGTGTGTGTCTGAGAACAAAGACAAGACCCCCCTGCTCGGGTTGGGCTGTGTCCCAGTGCAGGGAGCAGGGAGCTGGCTGCTCCACAAATGCTCTGTACAGAGGCTGTGCAACCTCAGCCTAATTTTAGCTGTGGGATATGGCTAGAAGCTAAAATTGTCAGTAAATGTGTTTTGTATTAGCACTTGCCTAAAATATGTCACATGCTGTGTACACATTTACTTACCTCCTTTCCCCTCCCTCCTGCTTTTTTTTTTCCCTTACAGCTTCTGATATGAAGAAGGATATAGAGTCTTTAATAGCCCAGGAAAAAGCAGAAATCGTCGCCAAGTATGAGAAGGTACCAGCCTCGTGCCTCTCCCCAGCCTGCTGGCTGGGACTGAAGCTGTTCAATCAACTAGGAATGCATCAAATAAGAACTTTTGCCTCCCTGCACTCATGGCCCCAGTAACCCTCATGCCATTAGGCTTCATGCCAGCTCTCTTCCTGTACATCCCCTCTCACTACATCCCTGGAGTTTGTTGAGGGTCCCATGTGTGCTCAGCATAGATACCGAAAGGTGCTGAACTTCTGGTGCTTCAGTGCTCCCTTGACACCAGGATGGCTTATGCCCAACAGCACCGTTTTTCTGGTGTACAGCCTTCCCAAGCCTCTAGCAGAGGTACACATGGAATGCTGGATAGGCTGAACTTGGCATTCTTCTCTTGCCTGCCTTTTATTTGGCTCTTCAGTGCAGGTTTTGCTCTCCTGGTTCTGTGCCTTTTATCAGTCAGGAGAGAGGGATGTGGGCTTTGGGTGCAGGATGCAGACCCTGGGGCATTCACAGGTGTCCTTTCTGCTTTCAGGGCAGACAGGAAGGAGTTCAGATTGACCAGTGGGAAGATGCTGATTTCACACTCTACAAAGTTACAGACCGGTTTGGATTCCTGCAGTAAGTGTTCCTGCCCTCTCCTTTCCTCTCTGACCTTGGTGTGTGTGTGTGTGTCCATCCTTCTGCACAGAGCATGACTGGCCCAGCATCTCTCCCATAAGCTGCTCTGTGGCTTGGCTTGATCAATCCCAAATGCAGGAGGAAAGACTGAACGGGCCTCCTTTCTCAACTGTGCATGTCCAGACACTGATGCTTTCAATCTGCTGCAAGACAAGGCTCAGAAATGGTTTCCTACCACAACCCTGGCATTAGAAGGTGCAGGCTGATACTCCTGTGCCTCTATGGTGTGTCACAGAGGGAGGCCTTTGTGTTTGCACCTGATGATTCAGAGAGGTGTAGGAAGAGACCAGACAAGATACCTGATTGTCTTTGGTTCCCTTAGGAAATCTCCATCCTAATAAGGGGGACATGAATTACATACACACCCTGCGCCTGGGAAAAATGCTTAAAAAGAGCTATTTTTATTCTGATTCTGAACAAAAGTTATAATAGTGGGTGTTCTGTGTGCAGTAGGGTGGGGTTAAGCAGTTGCTGACCAGAAATTCTGCTTCCCCACCCTTTGAATTGCTGATCATGTGTGTACTGAAGAGGAGATATATGCCCAGGATTTCCAGTTACGTCCAGTGCTTGATTACCCCCCAGAGCTCCTGTTGCGTGGTGGGATTTTCGATGGTGCTTCCCCTGCCTCTTTCATACTGGGGACAGCTGTAGGAAGGGCACAAAATCCTCAGGGCATACCCCCTCAGGTGTCTGAGGTGGTCTGTGAGCTGCAGCACCCTGTGCTCCTCCACACCCTTTCTTGCCCATGGAGTAACCAGTGACCCCTTGTTTTTCCAGCGAGCAGGAGCTGCCAACCCGCACCGCCTTGGAGGAGAAGGTGAGAGCTGCCAGCTCTGTCATCATGGATGTGGCATCCTTTTCACACCAGCTGGGGAGGGAATGTTTTTTGAGGAAACAAGTGAGCAAATAAGAGCAAAGCAGGCAGACAGCACCTACTGGTCACTGCTGCTCACTCAGAGGTGGAGACTCTGCACGATGCTCACCTGTTGGAGCTTTTATTTTGCTGGGTCAGACAACTTTCCTCCTTCACATGGCACTGAAAAAGCACTTCCTGAAGCAATATTGGGCTTTTCCCTCTGCTTTGGCACAGTGCTCAGCAGCTGTGGCTCGTGAAGGGGACTGCATGTGCAAGGGAAGATGGTGGAAGTTGTAGGTAACCCTCATCTCCCCTGAGATGAGAGCATGTCCTCTGTTAGGACCCTGCTAAATGAGATTGAATCACGTTTCTGCTGATTTGGTATAGCATTTGAGTCTAGCTGGACTGACAAAGATTTTTATTGTCAGGGAGTACTCTTGGGAATGCTTTCTCTATTTTAAGCCTGTGTGTCTTGTCATTTTCACCAATGCTGCTTTTAATAACCAAGTGCTGAAATCACCAGTTTCTGCACACACCTGTGGATTATTCCCATCCCTGATGTGAGGTCTTTGCATTGAAGTTTAAACCTAAGAGAGTGAAATTTTGTGTTTTCAGGAGGCATCTCCTGGGGCGTTTTTTTCTTAAATTTGTCTTGTCTTTTCTTCTCCCTTGCACCAGCAAAGACAGCAGGAAATAGAACGTGTGGACAAGTGGCTTAAGATGCTGAAGAAATGGGGCAAATACAGAAACAGTGACAAGGTAAGGAGGAAAAGAAAGAGTGTATGTGTGGAAGGGTGTGATAGATCCTTATGATGAGTCAGGCTTTCGAAAAGTCGATAAAAAACTGGAGATCTCTGGAACGTTGCCTGATTCTCGTTTTTAGTCTTTAATATTTTAAAACTTTCCTAGAAATTTCTGGGTTACCAGTTGAGGTAGAAGTCCTGTTCTGACTTATATAGCTTTAGAAAGGGTTTTTTTAAATGCTGCTGCCACGTTTGCACTTCTGCTTCCATGTGCAAGCAGGAGCACAGCAGGGATGTTCCTATGCCCAGCTGGCTCCCTGCCCTGTGAGAGCTGAGGGCAGTGCACACCACAGATCGCTTCTGTGCCTCCACCTCCTGAAAATGATGTGGGAGATGTGACTGATACAGCCCAGTTGATGTTCCTTGTAATTTTCCCTGGGGGAAGAATTATTTGTCTAGAATAATACTTAGATTTTGTATTTTGCTCCTAGCTGTGCCTGTGAGAAGCCACTTAGGTATTATATTGTGTACACCTGTCTGGAAATCAAGGATGGAGACACCAACATTATGTCTTGGTTTTGGTGTTAAAATGAACTCTGCACCAAACATCACTTCAAAACTGAATTGTTTTTAATAAATAGTATCTGATATATGTTCCTCTTAGAAACGTCTTGAAACAAAAACCCCTTTGAACCTAAAGACAAGACCCTTGCTGGATAAGGAGAGGAGTGTTGTGTCTGACCTACAGAGGTGTGGCACTCTGCACAGGAGAGGGCTGAAGCCTGGCATTACCTTGCTGCCATGGCCTCTGCAGCCTTCCTGTTTAGCAGAGGGACTGGGTTGTTTGGCTGGACTGCTTCTACCTCCTGCTGGGAGTCTTTGGGAGAAATTTGAGCTTGGTTAAAAGGCCTATGTAGAGAGGAATATCTGCAGAGCTGTAGGGACAACATCAAGCAGAGCATCCTCCTTGCCCAGTTATCGGGAGTCATGTCCAGTTCAGCCAGCCAAAGACCAGCTGTAGTCTCACTCTTAAAAAAAAGAAAAAAACAGAAACAAAATCATCTTGATGACAGCAGGGATGGGTGGAGGTGGGCTTGGGGTTTTATAATCCTTCTGTTCACTTCAGAGTGGTTCTAATTTGTTCAATTTTGTTCAAATTCTAATTTGTTAATCAGTGCTGCTCCACAGGCAAGATCGGAGGCTCTCCTGTGACTTGGTTCTTTCTAATTAGAAGTCAGCACTAATTGGTTAGTGACCTTGTAGGTAAACCACCAAATTCCAGTGGGGTACAGGGAATTCCTTCAGGTCCTGGAGGGTACTAGGTGTGGGTAATGATGAGTGATCTTAGCACCCCTTGACTTTCCTGGGTCAGATGGTGGGAACAGGCAGGAGCAGTAGCAATCTCTGATCCCTGTTTTGGATTTTCCTTGATAATTAGTGGGGGAGTTAAGCTGTAGCTGATGTCACTCAGATCTGCTGGATGGTGAAGGGTCAGACTGGCAAGTGGATTTTGAGGGTCTTTGGGTGAGAAAATCAGAAAGCTCTTGTAGTAGAATAAAAGCTGTTATAAACAACAGCCTGTAAATGGTCGATGGCTCTGGGACACAGAGGTGGCATTGTCCCATGCTGGGAGACCGGAAATGGCCATCCCCTCACCCAGCAAACAGAGAAGCAGTGCTTGGCCCCAAGCAGGGAAGGAGCAGTCTGGTGACCCTGGGGAGTAGAAAGGAGCTTTGGTTTCAGTCCTGTCCAGCCTAACTCCTGCTGCCTTGCACCAAGGCAAGTGCAGGCAGTAAGGTCTGTAGCAGGCACACATTAAATGCAGAGACGCTGAGAGGCACAAAAGAAGTTTGCCTTCTTTTAATAAAAAACATAAAATCAGCTTGTATCCTACACCTAGATGTGAAACTCCATGCTCCTGTGTCAGGTGCATGGAAGCTACTCAGATATTCCTGCTGCCACAGCTGGATGCAGTTCAGCTGTGGCATTTCAAGGACCTTATGCTGGGATCACAATCATGTCAGAGGGCTGTGTGTTTTGTTCTAGCTAAAGTAAATGTGACATGCCCTTGATCTGATTTTTCTAAAGCAGAGTGGGTTGGTTTTGTTCCTTCTCTGAGTGCTCAGGCTGCTACATCTGCATTGCATGTTTCTTTCAGGTTTGTTTTCACCACTTGGCTGACATGATAGAAACTCAAATGTCACAAGACAGCCACTCTGTGTTATTTTAACAATGACTAAGATGTCATCTTTGAAAAAATCCTCTTATTGAAAACAAGAACCTTCTCTTTGATGTTAATTTTGATATGCTGTGCTTTATTAGAGGGGAAAAAATATCTTGTTGCAGGAGCCGCAAGCAGTTTCACAGGGAAGTTGCCCTGAGTTTGACTCTGCTTGAATGATACAGAAACCCATCTTCTTTTCCAGACTGAGACTTCCTGGACTTCAGGGCCAACCTTTTCGGTCCCTGTTCATGTGCTGGAGCTGGCAGACATCTGATCATATCTAGTGCTTGATGAAGAGGGACTTAGCAAGCAAGCCTTTGTGTTTTGCAGCATCTTAGTATGTGATCGAGGCTTAGGTTGTTGTTTCATCTTCTGTGTTGTGAAATGTCAGCAGGTGGAGCGAGGTTGTGTACCCATCCAGGACATTGACCCCAAAGCAGCCACCTGTCAGTGGGCAAGAAAGCAGCTTTTTTTCAGAACCTTGGCATGAGCCATCACCAGAGAGCAGCACGTTTGGCTTTTTGTTCCCTCACCTGCAGCCTGTGTGCATCCTTGCGTGCTGCTGATTGCAGTCTGGGTCTTGTGACTGTCACAGATTATAGGAAATAAGGCTGGAAAAAAAGAGGGGGACCTTTTACAGTTCCTTGCCTAGAATGGCCTGGCTAGGAACTGAAATAATTTCTGGCGTAACCTGTTTCAGGATGAGCAACAAATAGGATTATCTTAATTAAAGTAATGCCCTGGGGCTCCCTGTGCTCATCATTGCCTTAGATCTGTCTCCATCTCTGTTCTAGACACATTTTGTAACAATCTGATTTAATTTCAGTAGCAACATCAGCAAAAAGTGACACCCAGTACAATTCCTCATATGGGTGGGGTTAGAATGACGCAATGGTGCCATTTTCTGGCTGAACTTCCACAAGGGAAAGGGTACAAAAATAAAGGAGACCATGAAAGGATGAGATTGTTTTGCAGAGTTAGGGTATGTCAGCCTGCAAAGAAGTGCTAAACTGTGTTATTCAGGGTTCAGGACAGCGAGGCTCACGTGGTCTGTCTCTTCTTCACTGTGATTTGAACCCAAGTTTAAATGCCAGCCTGACTCTGCTGGGAAGGCTGGGAATTGGCTGGTGCCATGTAAGAATTTGCACAGTTCAGGCAGCACAGTTTTGCAGATAAAAAAGGCTGTGCTGTGTGCTCTGCAACAGCAGGATAATTTATTCATCACAGCCCTGAAATGGATTTCAGCCAGAAGCATCAGTCACAGGAGGAGGCTATGACCTCTGCATCATTTGCAAGCTGCATCTTGCTGCTGGCCATGTGGGATGGGACCTTTAGAGAGGGATGTCTTTGGTCATAGATGTCTGGTTTTTAGGCAAAGCCTGCCTTTGTGCAGGGGGAAGCCTTGTCTCTGCTAAGGTCACGGGAGTGCAGGGAGCTTAATCCAGTGCATGCCAGCAAAGCGGTTTAGGATGAATCGGGGATCTGTATGGACTGACACAGACCCCCAGGAGTGAACAGTCTGCTAATGCCAGGGACAGCCAGCAGACCTTTGTCGTGCCAGGGCTGGCTCAAGTCAGATCTCCTGCCTCAAATGCCATGGGAAGGAAAGGGGGTTATGTCTACATCTGGGAGCTGCAGGGTGGCTTTGCCTGCTCTTTTTTTTTTTTTTGTTTCCATTTTGGAAAGGCAGGTAGCATTTTCCTCTCCTTCAAAGGTGGCCTGGGCAATATCTGTAAATGCCTGCCCATGGCCCACCAGCTTTAGGATTTAAATTTACCCCTGCTTTGCTGGCACCCCATGAGGAATAGCTGCATAGGCTCCAGTTGCAGTCACAACAGCTGAGTTGGGGGCAATCATTAACCATATGGAGAGAAAGCCATGCATGCTGATGTCCAGTCTGCCAAACATCCTGCATGGCCCTATCATCAGTCAGCAGGCTTTGTGGTACTAAAAGGAAATCCTCCACTCCAGGTGAAGATTTGCACACCTCAGTTCCCCTGGTGCATCACTGGCAGAGGATGTGAAGAAGTCCTTTCTCTTTGGAAGGATCACTCTTTGAGCCTTAAAGGAATTGAGAAAGGGGGGCTGCCCCTACTTTAGGGTGTTGGAGACATATGCTGGATATGTGGAAAGGCTTGAAAGGGATGTCACCATCCATACCCAAAATTTGGGCGTTGCTGCTTCAGTCTCTACCTGGTGATCCATGCACATGGCTGAGAAGTTAACAGTGACAGACTCCAAAGTGTGAAGGTGAGCTGCAATGTGTATATTGTGCTTCAAAAACCAACCCACCTCTCCTAAATCCTTTTTAATTTCGCTGTCTTTACTACTGCAGAAAGATGTTCTGTCTTTAAAGGCAGTGACACCATCCCTCTTACTCAAGACATGGAACAATCGGTTGAGTACTTCTCAGAGGAGATTGCTGGTGCAGGAAGATGGAGCTCAAGTCTGTACTTCCATAGTCTTCTTCATCCTGTCTACCACAAAGAAAACATGTGGGCAGGGGAGAGATAGGGATGGGGTGATGATGGCCTCTGTGCCATGAGCTTTCTTTGTTAAAGCCTGGAGAGGGAAGATGATACTGGAGCAAAATGGATCTATGGATCATCCACAGATGATCCTGTGGCAAAACCTGGAGCAAGTTTTAGACACTGGTTTCAGTCCTTGGCTGACACAGCTTTTCTACAGTGTCTTGAAGCATTGCTTTGGCCACCAGCATCTCCCTTTGTGAAGCAGAATGGTGTCTGTTCTTTTTGCCTATGCACTTGTCTGTCGGCCTGCATGGGACATTATCTAGGTGCTCTCTTCCTGTCTGTAGGGGCTGAGTGGTCTCTAAGGGACAAAAGAGAGTGACCTTGAGGGTTCTTTTTGACTGTCATGTGGTACAGGAGTTATCATCTCATGGTGCCTTACCTCTGTCTTTTCAACCCATCATAAATACTGCTTGTATGGTAACTTCCCTGTTTTCCTTCGAGTTTCACGATGAAGAAAAGTTGCTCATTTTTCTTTGGATGACTCACAGCTCTGAGCTTTTATCACTTTCATGTCTGGAGGTGGTGGGAGGAGGAAAGGCCTTGGATAAATAACAGGAAGGCATTTCATTTCAGTTCCATCTCAGCATGTTTTGTACCTCCCCTGTTCCTTTAGCACTTGTGCAAAGAAAATCATTAGAGACATTTACTATATGCCACTGAGGGTTGCACTCATTAAAGTATAACAATACCAGCTCTGGAAATTCAAAACAAAATTATTTCCTTCTCAAGGACCTGAGTACCTGAGTATCATCCTATGCCTTGGCAGCTGTCAGTCAGTCTCTGAAAATCCATTGGAAATAAGTAATCTTCTCTGAGTTCGTGTTCTTGTCAGAATTGGTACATATTCTAGTTTCTTGATTCCCCCTCAGCTTTTGCTTCATAAAGGCATGAGTGCTTGCAGGAGCCAGGCTTTTGTGGGCACCTACTACTTTGGGGATGTGGTTCATCTAATCCTGTTGCTTTGTGTCTCTTGATGCGTTGCACTTCTTTCATCCTGATTTAATGACTCTTGGGAAATGGGTCTTTCATCTCTGGGGATGAATCTGTCCCACATGGTGTGAAGGTTTGCTGTCCTTAGAAGCACCTCATTATGTGAGCCTTTGGGTGTGCAGATTGTGAATTAGTGATGTCACACTTGAAATGCAGGATGGTGTTGTAGTGATGTCCTTCTTAAGATGCAGGATGCTACTGAACAGGATGGTGGCTTGGCATGGGCGTGTCTTGCTGGTGAGGTTGCTTTTAGGGGGCACCTTTTATTTGGTGCATACAGAGGGAAGGGCAGGATTTGGTAAAGGATTTCTGCAGGATTTGGTCCTGGCTGTGCACTGGACCTTCACAGCTGGTGCTAAGCAACACTCGGGACAGAGCAAGCATTTGGGAAGTTCTGAGGGTGTAGTTTTAAATGTTGAATGTCTATTACACTCTCAGAATCAGGATACATCAAAGACACTTACTCTGTCAGCAGAGATACTGAAATATTTATTGTAATGGAGTGGAAAAGCGTTCTTATAAACATCTGGTTCTCCTAGTCCTACAGAGTGATCTTGGCATTTACTACAGAGTTATTTTATGTATTTTTTTTGACCAGGACAATGGTGTTAGTTCTTTGCTGTCCCCTAGCCTGTCTGCTTGAAGCCCGCCTCCTGTCTTACCTCCTGGTGTTGTAACTCTTTGGGACAAGGGCCACCATTCCTGGGTTTTGCTCTCAGTAGACAAAATGCTGCCATGAAGACAGTAAGGAAATGAGGAGTGTTGGTTTGTGCTCATGGAGACTGTGAGCCAGCACAGTGCCATGGTTAAGGTCTTTATGTCCTTTTGAGAGGCTGGCCTTAAAAAGTCAGGTTGGAAATAAAAGAGCTGGTGGTGTGAGGTGGGTCTGAAAGGAAAGGCAAGAGAAGGAGGTGTTCAGATGAATGTGGCAATGGCAATGTGGCAGGCCCACATCCAGAAAACTTTCTACTAGGATCTTGTGCTTCCCTGGGGATTGCAGTCCTTCTCTTACATCAGCCTGAATTGCATGAAGCAGAACACCCTATGGAAAGAGGCATTTTAAAAGTGGTTTGGATGCATTTGTTTCAGGCAGTGACAGTAGCTCCAGCTGATTGCCTGTTTGGGCACTGCCCTTCTCGGCTCCAGGCTCATTCCCACGATTGGAAACTCATTCCCATGATCTGGCACTTCTGTCCCCTCCCAAGGAATTGCCTGGTTCTGAGGGAGCACCATGAGGCAACATAAATGCCCTCCATGGCTGGAGCTTGGGCATGTGCCACAGGTCCTTCAGTGTAGCCAAGGGTCCTCAGGAATCTGGAGGAGCGCTACAGTGGGGTTTGTAGTGCAGCTGCAAGACGTTTCACAGGTGGGATGAAGGAAAGTATTCAGAAAAGGGTATTTTTCTTTCTTATGAAGCATTTTCTTTTAATGGAAATAGTCAGCAATGGAAAAAAGCTCTTTTTTTTCTGTTTTCCATTGAAATTTAATGGGGGCTTTGTGACAAGAAAAAGGGAAGAAGCATCTGTGAGATGAAGTGAACGAAGACCTCTCTCCTATGAAGACAGGTTGAGTTGTTCAGCCTGAGAAGAGAAAGCTCTGAGGAGACCTCGGTGTGGTCTACCAGTACTTAAAGGGGGCTTATAAAAACAAGGAAGAATTACTTTTTACACAGACAGATAGTGATAGGACAAGAGGCTACAGCTTTGAAGTAAAAGAGGGCAGGTTTAGATTACATGTAAGGAAGAAATTCTTTACTGTGAGTGTGGGGAGGCACTGGCACAGGTTGTCCAGGGAAACTGTGGATGCCCCATCCCTGGAAATGTTCAAGGCCAGGTTGGATGGAATTATGAGCAGTCTAGTGTAGTAAAATTTGTCCCTGCCCATGGCAAGGGTATTGGAACTAGATTATATGTAAGGCCCCTTTCAGCCAAACTGTTCTATGATTTTGTGGTTCTGTGATTTTGACTGAGTAGTTGTCTGATGAATGCAGGTACTCAGCTCATCCATCAGATCAGAGATGCCCTCTCTGTGCCAGCACAGGGAGAGGAATTGATTGCCTGGGGTGTCTGCTCAGATGATTGATTACCTGCAGCAGCAAACCATGGAGAAAATGTGTTTTCCACCAGCAGGCCCCAGCTAACCCTGCACGTGTTTTCCTCCCTGCAGATGTGCCGGCGTGTGTACAAAGGGATCCCGCTGCAGGTGCGAGGCCAGGTCTGGTCACTTCTGCTGGATGTCGACAAGATGAAGAAGGAGAATGAAGGAAAATATGAGGTATGGGCTCTAACTGGCAAAGATGGCAGGAGCAAGGTGATAGGGAGGTTGGATTGGTTGATGAAGTTGGTTTGATGAGGACTGAAAATGCAAAGGGTATCAACTGTGTCCATGGGTATATATTAAGCTGGGGTCTTTTAGCATGTTAGCTGGTTGCTTTCTATAATATGCTGCTTCCATTTATTCTGCTGGTAGTTGGGACCAAAGCTGCTGTTGTCTTTAGAGAGAGATGCAGGGAAGAGTGAGGGGAAGCTTTCCATAAGGCAGCGTGTGGAAGCCCTTGGTGGATAATTAACTTATTTTCCAACTTGCATCATGTACCAAGGCGAGGATCAGGGTGTTGTGGAGACAATTATATTTCAGAGGCAGGAGGTTGAGTGCTGCTTCCAACAGGTGTTTCTAAAAACCCCTGCCTATTAAGCAGGATGATGCTAACACTCATTATAGTTAGTCAAGTGTGGAAGTTACTGGTGAGGTGCTGTGGGGATGGAGGCACACACAGGGGCTGAGGGAAGGCTGGGCTCCCCACAGCAAGCACAGATAAGGAAGCTCTCTCAGGATGCAGATTCAAATTGTGCTGCCTCCCTCAAAGCTGTGCTGCACAGGCAGGGAAGCAATCCAAACAAATGAAAGTCACAAGGAGTTTATCAGTGCTCCAGAGGGGTCTGCGCTAAACAGGAGATTCAGGGCTAATAGGCTTTGCTGGATGCAAACCCTCTACAAGATCATCTTAATCTGCCTCTTCTTTGGTGCTGCCTGCTGCCAGTAATTAGCTCTTCCCTAATTTCCTTCAGGAGAGGCTCAGTGCAGGTCCTGGATGAGGGGTTTTGCTTTCAAGAAGAGACTAAGCCTCAGACTTGTGTCCTGGAGGGACTGGTTTCAAGGCTACCGTGGGACATTACACGCTTGCCTTTGATGTAGGTGTGGTGCTCAGCCTCCCTGGGGTTTGCTGGCTGCAGCTAGAGGGCTTGAGGGGAGCTTGAATAGGCAGCAGGAGAAACATACTGGCCATGGGGCAGAGCAGAGACATCCTGGCTTTTACCCACTGCTTTGTACAAGGTCTTTGGGATGGGACTTGCAGCTTTCCAGCTCTGCTCTGCCACCAGCTTGCAGGACTCACAGCGCTCATGAGCTCAGTGGAGCAGGAGTGTCTGTGGAGCCCCCAGGTTATTTACACTGGGGACAAAAGGAGAACAACCCATCCTGTGTTTCTTTTTTAATGTCTGCACAATTAGTAAAGCCTCCTGGGTGCATGGAGGTGACAAAGTGCTGTGTGACCTACCTGCTATTCATGTGCAAAGATGCAAAAATACCCAAAGTAGGGTGTTTACAGTCTTTGGGAGATTTCTGTGTTGTTTTGGCGGGGAAAACAAGAGGGCCTTTAGCAGGAAAATTTGAACTGAAGTGACCCAGTGCCCATGAATAGTCATATTCTCTCAGGTAGCCTGCCTGCTTTATAGAGGGCAAGGAGCCATAGGATACAGAGACCACAGTATTTACAGCAGGGGAATTATGTTGTTCATCAGATCTTCCATCACCACTTTTATCCTCACTTGTCCTGTGCAGGCAGTAATTCAAAACAGCCCCAGTACTGTTGCTCCTCTATACAGCTGCTCTCAAGGCTGGAGTTAATATTCCCAAAATGCTGTGATTGTCCTAAGTGTTGGCTGTGCTGGACACATGTGGGTGCTAATGACCTTCTGATGTTCCCCAGAGCTGATGGGGCCACCTTGGGAGGTCAACAGCAGCCTGGAGGCACCTGGTATCAGGCTGATAAGCATTCATAGGATGGCAGCTGCTGGAGCAGATGATAAGTATCTGTGCAGATGTTCTATTTTCTGTCTCCTCTGTGAGCCAGGAGGGGTCCTGACCCTAGGCTCAAGGCAAGTTGGGCTTGCTGCTCATCTCTGCTGCCTCCAACCTGCTGGTGAATCTCAGCGTGCCTGAAGACAGTCACAAAATGTATTTTCTTCATGCGATTAACCCTGGAGACATTAAAGGAGGAGGGCATGATCACTGGTGGTATCTTAAAGGCTGTGAGATGATATGCATAGCTATAGTGGTCCTTGCCTGCAGTACAGAGCTGAACAGTGGGTTACAAATGGAACTGCAGTGAGATTTGTCCATGGAGCATCTTCATCTTGGGGCTTTGAGGGCACAATTGGTTGAGGTGGTCTTAAACTTTCATTTGAATTTACATTTTTTTGCAGTGGACTTCAGTCCTTTTTCCATGTCTTAAGTGATTAGCCAGCCTGGGGGAAACATGGGGATTCTTGGCTTTGAGTTTAGCTTCTGTTCTGGACTCTGCCAGATTCATAAAATTTGTACCAGTCCAAGGGAATATTCCAGGACTGCTTTTAAGGAGTGGAAACTCCTTAAATCAAAGATGATTCTCTTCTGCAGGGAAAGCAGTACTTGGAGATCACAGAGTCTATCATAACAGTTTGGACTTTATTATGATGGAGCCTCTGAAAAGCTGAGAGTGCTGCATGCATCTGTATATTAGTTCCTTAAGGATCAACAGTGCTCTCAGTGCTTTATGACAGACAGCCAGGCAAAGAAATCAAAATAAATCAGAGTGGAATTGAATTGGAAAAGTTTTATATTCTGAAAACTCAGTATCTGCATTGGAAGATGGGCAAAGGCTGGTTTGGCAGCTGCTGCTGTCTTAGTGTGTGAGTGTGGGGTCATCCTTTTCTCCCTGGGCCAGCCAGACAAGGAGTCAGGAGCTCACCTCCAGTTCACTGCTCACTGCAGGACATCAATGTCCCCTGCTCTGGATAGCTCTGTGCAGCTCTCAAGCTGCCACTCCTGCTGCAAGAATCCTGCTTTCTCAT
Organism: Trochalopteron elliotii; assembly: GCA_024734555.1. NCBI lineage: Eukaryota > Metazoa > Chordata > Aves > Passeriformes > Leiothrichidae > Trochalopteron > Trochalopteron elliotii. The sequence goes on from JANPWX010000102.1 coordinate 1,208,811, forward strand.
TGTGTGGAGAGAGGTACAGGCTGAGATCATGTCTGATTCCTGCCTCCTGTCTGCCCCTCTCCTTTCCAGCAAATGAAAGAACAAGCCAAGAGTTTTTCCTCGGAAATCAAGCAGATCGATTTGGACGTTAACCGCACCTTCCGGAACCACATCATGTTTCGGGAGCGCTACGGGGTGAAGTGAGTATGGAGGGCTTCTGTGGCTAATATGGGCAGCTGTGCCAGTGCCTCTGTGAGGGATGAGCTGGATGGGGCAGCCAGCAGTCCCCTGGCTCAGAGCAAAGCCATCTTTGCCTTCTCCTCAAACCATCACCACACAGTGTGACCCACAGGTGCTGGACTGCTGATTCTCTCTTCAGAGTGGTCCACACTGGGGCAGGCTCAGCACCAGTTCTTGAGCCAAGCAACAGCCTGTTGCAGTACCTTGTCTCCTAGAGGTCACAGTTGCAGAATGCTTGGTTTGGGATGGTGGGGTGGGCTCATCAGGATCTGGGAGGGCTGGGGTCTTCATGACAGATGGGGTTGGAGAGATTTGATGAAGTGACTTTGTCACTGGGATAAGTCACACCTGGCTGCCCTACACAGTCTCTGAGGAATGAGCTTTCTGGTTCTGTGAGTCCTGCTCCTTGCAAAAGCCTTTAGTACCAGCTGGTTGGGTGTTTTCAGAATCTTCACTCTCTGTGTGTATGCACTGGTGTGCTCATGAAGCTGGAGACCTCATGCTCAGGTGTTTCAATGTCCTTCTTTCTCCCCAGGCAACAGGCACTCTTCCACGTCCTGTCAGCATATTCGGTTTATAACACTGTAAGTAGTAAGTCCTGTTAACATGAAGAGCATTGTGCTTTGTATACTTATATATGTGTGTGTGTGTGTGTAAAGATTTAGAGAAAAACTTTATAAATGTGTATTTGTGTAGACATACATATTTTCATGTGTATATATATGTAATAAATACCTACGTATTTATCCAATGGTAGTTCTAATTTTAAGTCCTAATAGTGCATTGTACAGAGAGCTGGAAGACTCTCTGGCAGCACAAGAATCTTTCCACAGTTGTTTCATTCCCTTGTTTGTTTTGTCACCTGGTAAATGGCATCTGGCAGATTTAGTTTGGGCAAGTGTCAGCAAAGAACAAGGGATTGCCCTTTGGCTTTTCAGCAACACTAGTCTTCTGGCAGTCTGTCATGTTTCTGACTTCTTGTCTTACACCAAATGGCATCCTTGTTGAAAACACTTATTTACTACAGCAAACCAGCCATTTTTAGCTGAAGGACACATGCAGAATAAGCCAAAATTAGCAGCTGAACCTACTGTCTCCACCTCCAGGAGGGGACAGTTATCCCTGAAGATGCTGAGGAGGTTAGTTAAGGAGCCTCCCTCCTGCCAGATAAATGCTTACCAGATTTATTTACTGTTTAATTCAGTGCTCATATGGCTGAAGGAATCCAAAACAGCGTTGGAGCCACATGCTGTTTGTCATCCCAAAGATAGATTGGACATAAGGAAGACATTTTTTACAATGAGTGTGGTGAGGCATGGAAGTAATTGCTCAGAGAAGTTGTGGATGCCCTATCCTGGAAGTGTTCAAAGTCTGTTTGGATGGGGCTGTGAGCAACCTGGTCTGGTGGAAGCTGTCCCTGCCCATGGCAGGAGGGTTGGATCAGATGATCTTTGAAGGTCCTTTTCCAGCCTAGACTATTCCATGAGTCAGGGACATGGTAGATGCTGTAGACATAGGGGAGCTGTGAACTTGAACATAAAACAGTAAAGACTTTCAAGTGGGACAGACCTAGGAAGAGGAGAGGGAAGTACAGGCAGCTTTAGCATTATGGTAGGCTCTGCCAGCATGGCAGCACGTGTGCCCCTCTTGACTGTTGCAGGAAGTGAGCTACTGCCAAGGGATGAGCCAGATTGCAGCCATCCTGCTGATGTACTTGAACGAGGAGGATGCGTTCTGGGCGCTGGCACAGCTGCTCACCAACCAGCGCCACGCCATGCACGGTAAGGCTGGGCTGGGCTGGGCTGGGCTGGGCTGGGCTGGGCTGGGCTGGGCTGGGCTGGGCTGGGCTGGGCTGGGGGTGTCTGCCAAAGGAGGGGGAGATTGTTCAGGTTGGTCGGCAGAGCCTTGTTTCTCCTCACATATTTGTTTAATTAAAGTGGATGAGGCTTAACTACTTGCGCAGCCTGACTAGGGAGCTAAACTTCACTCTTAGAGGCAGACAAGTTCTTATCAAAAAAAATTAGTTTTATCCACCTGAGCTTTAGTGCTCAGTAATTAACACTTTCACAGAAGTGCTGTTCTCCCTCCAGGATACCTTGCCCTTGGCAATCAATTAACTCAAGGTTATGAGTTTATAAGAAGTCTCACAGAAGTACATCCAAGAGTATCCACACTAAATGAGAATGTAATTCCACTAAATGTGTGATATATTACTTTACTTCAAACACATTAAAGGTCCTTTCATCTTACTTGTGCTTAGCAGTAATCTATGTACAGAGGGTTATTTCATGGGCAGAGAGCTAAACCTTATGGCTTGTTAACTTTGGACAGTCTTAAATGTGTGTCCCACTAGATTACAGGGCACTGCACAAGCTTGTGGTGTTCAAACATCTTCAGCTTTTCTCTGAACCTTGGTAGGCACTGAGGTGTGTTCAGAGAGCTCTTGGCCAAGCCAAATCACAGACAGGCAGGCAGTGGGAGCTGTGTGGGTCTGCTCCATGGAGCTGGGTGAGAAGGACCAGCTGGGCCTGGTCTGAGGGTCCTGTTGCCAGATGGGGTGTGGGGTGACCTCTGGAAAGGAGGGTGTAAAGGAGGTAGCTGGGCACTCTGTGTTTCAGCCAATTTCAACAGGCAATGCAAGAGATGAGTTTATAGAAAATGAGATTATATCCCTATCACTGCTGCAGAGCTTTCCTGATTTTTTTTTTTTATTTCTCTTGTCTTCTCTTGTTAAGGTTTTTTCATCCCTGGGTTCCCGAAGCTGCAGAGGTTTCAAGCCCACCACGAGCAAATTTTAAACAAACTGTTCCCCAAACTGAAGAAGCACATGGTATCTCTTTACTATCAGTCTTCCTATAATAATCCCACATTTTAATGATAAAGCAGTTAATATAGTGTTCTGCCAAACAGATGCACAGATGAACATATTTCTAACCATACAGGACTGCTTCAGCTGCAGAGACAGACATTTATTAAATGGTTACCCAAATCTTGCTGAGGTGAATGGTAATCATTTGCTTGCGGGTCATTAGTGGAGGGACTGATAAAATTTAAAGGCTTCCCTAGGAGAGCCAGGCAGGAAGGCTTACAGAGCCTGCAGCAGGAGGAACAGCAGTGAGGCTGGGCTGTGTTCTTACACCAGCTGCAAGGCCCAAAGGCTGATGCTGATCTTTCTGGAGTCTTATTTTAGTAATTGTTAGCTTGAAGTGCTTTGCTGTTGTTTTAAGTCAGGAGGCACATAAGATTTGCTGGATGTTTTGTTGCTTGGGCACGTCCTGTTGCTTTTCTCTCTAGCAGATGGCACAGGCCCATTTGGTGGCTGCAGGAGCATCTGCAGGCACACTGACTCCAGTCTAATGTCCAGGCCACTGTTTTGCTGCACCTGCTCTCCCCCGACTTTTTTTTTTTTTTTTGCCTTACCCCCCTTTGCATTTAGTATAGACAGTTGGTGTTCAGTGGCTAGACTCCTAAAGTTTTCTTATGCTCCAAGGGGCTTGGTGGCCCCCATCTCCAGCAAAAGGTGTTTGTATTACCATCATCTGCAACAGCTCTTGATTCATGCTGCAAATGGCTGTAAAAGTGAAACAGAGCCATGTTAGGTTTTCACTTAATTGTAGTCATGGGCAGGGGAGGGGATGAGAATAACTTAGAAAGTTGCTCATTCCTCCTGCTCCTGAAGGCTCTCCAGGCTTGCAGCTGCACAGTGCCAGCCAAAAGCAAAGGCTGGAGCTGGCCATTCATCTCTTCAGCTTCTTTCTCTTCCCATCCCCACTGCTTTGTTGGCTTTGCAGCAGAGGTTGTGTCAGCTCTGCACACATCCCAGCACTGGGCACCAGATGGAAAAGTGTTAGACCGAGGTGGTGATGGTGAGGATTTTAAGAGTTTTCCTTGGCCTGTCAGGCTGTCCTGCTCCTACAACAGCCATGCCATGTAAACGAGGTGATGCTTCCAAAGCCAGCTTGACTGTGCTCTGGGAGGCTTGCATGGGAATTGCTATGGAAACAAAAATGGCAGTCTGCAAGGAGTGAGTGGTTTGGGTTCCTGGAAGGTTTTTATAAATCCCTGGAGTAGGTACTAGGCCAGAAAAGCTTCTCCCAGAAATCCCTCTCCAATGCTATGGCTGAAGTCTGGCCACATCAAGGATCAGGTTCAATGGATGTCTTGGCAAAGGACCAACGCAGGGCTTCAACACTGGTGTTTAAAGGAGGGGCTTTGTTGGGAAATGGGAGATGAACCACAGCCACATCCTGCACCCAGACCCTAGAACAAGTAAAACAACCAACCAACCAACCAACCAACCAACATCCCTCAAAGTCTTATGAGCTGCCTGACCCTCCAGTAACCAGCCTGGTGAAATGCCTTTCTCTCTTTGCTGTCTTCCCCCAGGATAAGGAGCAAATGACTACCGGGATTTACACAACCAAGTGGTTCCTGCAGTGTTTCATTGACCGAGTAAGGATACTCTGGGTTTTTTGCTGCTCTGCTGTTTGCATGCATGGTTAATCTGCCTGTGTTTTTTTGTAAATATCATACTTTGAAGAAGATGTTAATATTTTATAAGATGGGATATTATGCACATTCTCATAAGGCAAAAAAAAAAAAATTAATAAGGGAGAAGCTAAAAATAACAGTATGTCAGTGATGACAAGCCAATTTCTGCTGCCTCATCACAAGCAGTCGCAGGGAGATGGCTCAGCATCAGCAGTATAAACTTCAGAGTTGGGAGAGATCTCTCTTTTGCCCACTGGCACTGCTGCAAAGGCAATTAACCTCACTTTGGCTCTGGAAACAATATAGAAAGAAGAAGGGCTGGGGGCACAAACCTCAACAAATAGCAGTGCAGCAGCTGGAGGCAGAGGAGAGGATTGGGACTGGAGACATGTGAAAGTGAGAGAAAATTACCCTGATTTGTCCAGAGCTGATTTGCTAGTCCTGAGCCAAGACTACTTTTAGGGTCAGCATTTTGTTTACTGGACTTGAATGCAGTGTCCAGACTTGCTAATTTTCAAGACATCTCTGTGCTCCAGTCTCAATTTTCTGCTTCTCTGTGTTCTAGAAAACAGTGGATGGCTCTTCCCCTCAAGTGCAAACTCACTGCTTTTGCCACTAAAAGCTGTATAAAATGCAAAATCCCTTTAACTGCAGTAGGGTGCGGTAAGAGCTGCAATGGTCAGTTGTGCCAAACTCTGGAGAGTTATTGCAATATCCTAAATTTGAACCCAAATGTCTCAGTAGGATTAATATTAATTTCTGTGTTGGTTAAGTGCCTTAGATCTTTGCTGGGAGGTATGAGCTGCTCCATCACTTTGGGTATCAGTTCAGTCCTGTTTGTCAGATTGGGTCTGGGTGCAAATGAAAACTCTTGCAGAGGTGTTTTTAGCAGGCAGAAATAAGCCTGTGTATAAGAAAGACCTCGTCTTTGGACACCAGATGAATGATCTTTTTAATGCTTAGTGATACATCATTGGGCTTTCACACGTATCCCATAAATTGTCCTTCTGGGAAATCTGGATGGATACAGGAGTTTTTTGTTCTCACAAGGCTGAAAGATGATGGTACTTCCTCCAGGGTAGGGGAATCCATATGCTAGTGTGTTTGTGAGGGAAGTTTCTGGTTTTTCTGCATTCATGGATGGGTTTTAAATATTTCCCTGACCACCCAGGTTCATTGGCTTTTAGGCAAAACCATAGATGATAAAAGACACTTTTTGTGTTTTAGATGAATTCCTGACTTGCAAAGCCTAGCCCTGTTGTGTGTTCTGGTGCAAGGTGATGCAGTGATGGCAGCAGCCTCTGTTTCATCATCCCATTTGTGATTTGTTTGTGTGTTTGAAACAGACCCCATTCACTCTGACCTTGCGGCTGTGGGATATCTACATCCTGGAAGGGGAGCGGGTGCTGACGGCCATGGCTTACACCATCCTCAAACTGCACAAAAGTAAGGTCCCACCTGGCTGCATCCCCTATGGCTGTGGTGGCACCCTGCTGGGCCACCCTTGTGCTGCTGAACTGAAAAGCACTGGCCACTTCCATCCTCTTGGTGCCCTGTGCTGGCCACCAAAGGCACAGTACAGGGGAGGAAATGAGATGCCACAAGTGTTGACTTGGTGTGCTCAGGACACAGAAACCACACCTGAAACGCTCCCAGCTGCGTCTTCCTATGTACTATGCCCCACAAATTGCTTTTAGGGGCAAGACAGACAGCAGCCCATCTGTCTGCAGAACTTTATGTGGTGGCTCAACTGAAAAGTCTGTAGAGGGACAAGTAAAGCCATTAATATGCTTCTAAAATTATCAAAACCTGTTTTTCTTGCATAACATTAAGGCAGTAATGTTTCTACCTCAAGATCTTTGTAACTTTGAATCCCTTCACTCCAGTAAGTCAGTAGCTTTGCTGTGTCACTCTTTTGGCCTTCATCTGGGGCAGGAGTGCGTGATGAGAACCTTTGGGCCAGCAGAATTTATGGGACTGCATGTGTTGGCTTCTGCAAACAGCCACACTGTTCTTCCTTTCAGTTAAATGAAGAACAGGCTATCCAGAAATAAACCTTGAAGTGTCCTATTTGTCTGCAAAAAGTGGGAAACTGGCAGGCAGGCAGATGTTTCAGTTTGGCTGTGAAATCTTACCTCCCTCAGGAATGTGTAATGTGGGTTGGCATCTCTTCCTACAACCCATTCCTGCCTGTATCCCACCCCTCTCTGCAACCTTTGTAAGGGCCAGCACCTCTTCCTGCATCCCTGCCTGCTGGCTGGTGCAGGTCGGCATCCCTGGCTGCTGGTGGCAGCTGCTGGCAGTGGTCGTTCAGCCTGACGCTCAGGGCTTGTCTCATGGAGCTTTTCCTCCTCCTAGAGGCATTGATAAGAACTTCCAAGAAATGGCCCAAGCCTGCATCCTCATCAGCACAGCTGCTAGCCCTGCCATTGTCTTGCCACTGAGAAGCTACTGCTCAGGTGGCATGGCTATATGTGTGTATTGATGACCCTGAGCAGTAGTGGTAAGGTGGGAGAGAGGCAAAAGCGTTCCGGCTGTCTCACTGTGGAGTGGGAACAGCAACAGAATGCCAGATAAAACCAAAGTGTGGTATAACTCACACTTGTGCTACCCTGAAATTTGTCTGTGCCACTGCCATTACTCCTTTCTCCCATCCCCCAGAGCGTTTGCTGAAGATGACACTGGAAGATTTACGGGAATTTCTGCAGGAGAAAATTGCTGCTTCCCTGCAGTACGAGGACGACGCTGTCATTGAGCAGCTGCAGGTGTCAATGACTGAACTGCGCAAGATGAAATTTGACCTGCCCCCACCAGGTGGGTAGAGGGGAAGGTGGGCAGCCCAGCAGGGACCAGAGCATCCCGCTCATGTGGCTGGGAGCCAGGGCAGCCCAAAGGGGCTGGCATCTGTTGTGTGGAAGCATCTGTCTTCCTCACATTCTGGGCGTGCAAAAACAAACTGATGCACAGTTTGGGTTTTATTTTGTTTTCTCTGCTTCCAATGCAGCAAAGCCTGAGGAGTTTCCAAGGAAACCCCTGGGCCTGGAGCTCTCCCTCAACCCAGTAGCCATAAAGGAAAATGCAGCGGCCAATGGCCAGAATGGCCGGGTGGGTGAGCACACTCCAGACAGGGAGCCCCATCCCCACAGAGTTCCTGACGCACCAGGAGGAGCCACAGTGGTGGAAGCAAGGATTCCCACCCTCCAGGGCAGTGAAGCAGCTGAAGCAACAAACGTGCCTGTTTCGGGTGGGCGGCCACTGGATGAGGAGGGTCAGGTGGAGCCCATCGTGGACGGGCAGCCATCATCTCTTCTGAAGGCAAGTGAGACACAGGCCCAGCAACACATCCTGCCCACGGTCCTGCTTCCAGAGCAGCCTCTTGCTCCTGCCTGTGCCATGGTGGACCATGGGGTCTCCCTCCAGGCCCCAGTTGAGCACTGCTCCTTAGACTCCTCTCTCCAAAACAGGCCAGCTCCTCCTGACTCCAGCACCGCTGATCTTTCTGCTGCAGACCAGGCAGTGTGGCAGCCAAATCCTACTGCCTCGCCAGCAGGAGAACAGGCACCTTCCCTGAGCAGAGATGCAGTGCTCGAAGCAGCCCCCCATCCTCTGCCAGGCAGCTTCCAGCAGCTCTCCTGCACGTCACAGAGCGATGGCTCCCCCGAGAGGGAGCGCGGGGAGGAGGCAGCAGATGACAGGCACCGCAGGGCGGTGCTGCTGGACCCAACGGGCCTGAAGCACTCGGCATGCAAAGCTGCGTCCACAGGAGAGCTCCTCAGCCTGCAGCACAACGGGCTAGGCAGTGCCAGCAGCACCAGGCGCTGGCCCGAGGCCGTGCTGCCTGCGCACAGGCAGGCGGGGGGCAGTGTGCCCGTCCTGTCCAGCAGAGAGCCGGAGGCAGCAGGGCTGGCCGAGGGCTGCCCCGCCCAGCAGGCACCGTCCCCAGTGGGCGTGGAAGGAAACAGCCCCTACGTCGTTATCAAAACCACCACTCCCCTCCACCTGGCCCACGCGACAGAGCAGGACTTCTTGAACAGAAAGCAGGTGGCATTGCCTCTGTCAGAGACTGGACATCCCCTGCCTGCCACCTCCATGCTGCCACCTCTTACGTCAGACCCAGAGGAGGCAGAGGTCCAGAAAAGCCTCCAGAAACCATTAAATGCACTGAAAGCCCCACGACCCCCGCTGAGCCCCAAACCAAAATTACTGCCGCAGGTTGCCAAATCCCGCTCAGAGAACAGTTTCCTTTCAGGCTCCCCTTCCCTGGCAAAGCTGCCCAAATCAGTGACGTTCTAGTGGGGATGGGGAAGGGGAAGTTAAGGGAGAAGTGGGTTCTGGAGAAGCACCCTTGCCCCATTTACAGGATCCCCTTCTGTCAGCAGGGCTGTCGGGGTGACAGCACAGCACCATGGCACGTCAAGCTGTGCTTTGGTACGAGTGCCCAGCAAGGAGACGAAGTGGTGGCCACCAGCAGTGGGAGACACCAGCAGATTGGATTTGCATGTTTCCTATGGACAAATTGGAAAATGCTTTCATTTTTTTTGTTCCTCAAAGCTCCCCAGGCCGCATCACTTGGGGGAAGAGGTAGGGCTGGTGAGTTTGTTGCGTGTTTTCTCCTGCTCCTGTCTGCTGTGGGAACCCACGACCAAGCAAGCAGGCACAAGGTGTTGGAGTCCAAAATGCTTTCTTTAAAATGCCCCATTGGCGCAGCCACAGCATTGCTTTCAAAGGCCTTTGTAGCAATAGATCTTTATTTCATTTCCCAGACCTGCAGTTGTAGGCAGCAGAATGTCCAGGCAGTGCCATGGCATCCTGGCAGGACACAGGCACCCCACTGGCCCCTCTATGCAATTCCACAAAGCAGTGCCCAGCTGTATCTGGCTCCTGCTGCTGTGGTGGATGGTGTTCAGGACAGATTTAACAGCTGCTCAGTCCCTGGGATATCTCCTTGGTGTCACCACAGTGAGGGGCTGCCAGCAGAGTGGTTCTTTCCCAGGTTCTCAAGGTGACAAGGACAGTGATGAAGGTGGAGCCTGGTCTCTCGGGCTGAGTGCCCTTTCTGCTGGCCCTTCCTTCACAGGGCCAGTGCGGCGAGCGGGCTCGCTGCCTTTCCGTTCCCCAAACAGGAAAAGGGGCTGCTGGCTCAGGAAACCTGCCTGCACTACCAAGCTGCTGGAGGTGTGATGGCATCTACTCACAGTGCCCCAGATAAGTCCACTTTTGCTTAGAGTAAGTTAAGTGTTGGAGTGGAAAGGTCATAGGAATTGGGGAAGGGAGAGCAAGCACATCACCCAGAACCTGATCTGGTTGAGCCCACACAGAATTAACAACAGGAAGGAAACTTGGACATGATGGGTGCCCACTTGCCCTTTATGCACCAAGTCCTAGAGGCCTGTCCACCTTTTCCCCATCCCAGGGTGCTGCTGCTGCACAGCCCAGGCAATTGGCTGGAGGTGTGCAGGGATCTGAGGAGACGCCCCATAGAAAGAGCTGGTCCAAGCTGGTACTTCTCACCCCTAGAGGTGAAAGGACTTAATCAGGAAGGCAGATCAGTGAAAAAGCAGGAAGTAGTCCACATATGCTGGATTGGATTTTGCTGTCCAGAAGGGGTAGCTGCAAGTGCCACCTTAGGTGGGACTGCAAGTGGGATTCCCATTCCTTCAACAGTGATACTGGGCAAAAGCTCCTTTAAGTTCTAAGGAGACTTTGAAAACTATTTCTTTTATCTCACAGGCTGCTTCAATTGCATAACCTGATCTAAAGCCTACCTGAATGCCCAGCAGAAAACTTCCACTAAATTACGTTGTGGGTTCCCAGGAGCTGGACTTGATGATCCTGGTGGATCCCTTCCAGCTCAGCATATTCTATGGTTCTGTGATTTATCAGGGTTTATTTTGCCTTGTGTACATGTGGTGGTTTATGTTTGCAGCAAGGAGTGTCAAAAGGATCTTTGGATGTAGCCAGCCAGACCACAGCACCCTCAGCTTTCATTGGAACCCCAGCTCTGTCCGAGGCCCCATGTTCCACTGAGCCTCCAACCTTGCCCATCCTCTCCCTCTGCAGAGCAGGGATAACCCTATTAGCTACCTCGCAGGGGTGTTGTGAGGAGTCAGGTGTTGCTGTTTGAGGAAAAGTGCTCTTTGAATGTTCAGTATTTGTGTTTTGAGACACCACAGGTCCTTTCTAGGACAATGGTGCTTGAATTGTTTTTAATTTAGAGTGTGTTTTTTCCATAATTGTGCATAGTTAAAACATATTTGTGTGTTAAAATACCTGAGCAGTATTTCAGGACAGATATCCGTTGCCTTTTGCTAGCAGCCCACTGGCTGGAGGAGCTGACTGGGAAGCAACAAGAAGCATCTGAGAGCTGTTGGTCACATCTTGGCTTGGCTTCTGTAGCTTGGGGCTCTGTCCTGTCCTTGAAGCCTACACAGGACACCTTCTAATGATATGATGTAAGAGCTGAGACCTCTTTCCCTTCATTTTAACCCATTTTCCCTCATTTCAGGCACACAGCCTTTGCATATCATGTTTGTGCACCCAGACTCCTCACTCAGTGTGTGTCTGGGATGTTTTGCAATATTAAAATTTAAAAAGGTGGTCTGCTCTAATTTTGGAGAGCTGTCCAAATCCACAGCATTTGGTGTACAATGATCAACACGAATTTTGACAGGGCAAGGGGTGGGGGTTGTCCTTCCCTCCAAGCCCTAATAGGAATGAGCAGCAAGGTCCTCAGTCATCTTCAGGGCTGGGGAAATGACCAGCAACGTGCATTGTGTGATGGTCTCACTTGAACACATCAATGCATGATCCCCAAGGAGATGCCCGCTCCTGTCTCCTCCTCTGCCTCCTGCTGCAGTCAAAGCTGCAGCTGTGGTGGGTCTGTGGCAGCAAGGCCTGGCCCAGCCTCAGCTCTTTGCCTGGGAATAGGAAGGGAAGGAGAAGGATAAGGGTGGCAGCTCAGCAGGACAAATTACCTAACCCAAGCCACTCGCAGCCCTGCCCAGCCCCCTGCAACAGTCTCAACCCCTCAGCAAAAACCACTCTTACTGTGAGAACATGGAAAACATGGGAAAGCAGCTCCCCCATCTTTGCCTTTGCAGCCCTGAGACAACACTGGCCTTGCTGCCTTCCACGTAGAGGTAAAGACCAATGCTGTGGGTTTGGGTTCTTTAGGTTTAGTTTGTTTTGTGTTGTTTGTTTGTGATAGAGCACTTTGAGTGGCTGCAGCACTGGCAGGCAGCAGGAGCCACAGGACACAGCTCCAGCAGGGGCTGGAGGTTGAGGTTAGGGTTTCTTGGCCATGCACTTTGAGAGCCTGGCTACCATCTGCTTTCCTTTTTATTTGCTCTTCTTGTTTACAGCGTGGAACGCTTCTTCCATGACTCTTTCTAATGTGTAAGAATTATTACTTTTAAGAAAAAAACATTTTTATGTCTGCTTTTTTGTTTGTTGAGTTTGGTTTTTTTAAAGGAAGGGGGGTTTGGGGAAAAAAAGTCAATCATTCCGTTTTACGCTGATCCAAACTGTCCAGAGTGTTTGATGTTGTGTTTTACTTGGTTGTCATAATAATGGCTAAAGAAGTTTAGCATAAATTCAGACTCCACAAGGTTTCTTACAGAACAGAAGCTGCACCAAGACTCGTTGCCTTCTCCTGATGACTTTTAGTTTGGTTCACTGGCTTCAGCTGTAACAAGTCCATCCTGCTCCATCTCTGTTTTCCTCCCTGATTTTCTACTCTAATTAAATACAGGCATCCCCAGCAGCAGTGGAAAGAAAAATGCTCCTTTCTACTTACCACGGTCCTCTCCCAACTGAGCAAAGGGCAGCATCCCTTCTGACACACAGCTGCTGAGCAGCAGCGCTGCTGAAGCTTGTTTTTTGGCCAAGATTTTGTGTTTGGAGTTTGTTTTCCTGCCTGCAGGCAGTGTAGGGAGGGTTGGACAGGATGAGGAGCGGGTGGACACAGCTCTTTGCACAGTAGGTGGGTGGGTGGGTGCAACTCACACTCATGAGTCAGGGCTGAGTCACGTTTACAGCAGTCACTGGGAACGTAAGGTGGTGCTGCTGACAGCTGAAGATGCATTTTAAAAAGCTGTGAGTGAGCAGTACCTCTGACACACCCCAGATTTCATGGCCAGGGCTTCCTGGGCTTAGATGACCGTGATGCTGTTGCCTTTGAGGTGTTAAATGTGAGCAGTGTTCTGGCTCCCCTGAGAGAAAGCAGCCACTTGGTGTTAAGCAGCATGTTTATGATAAACACAGGGTGTCTGTCTCTGCCAAAGTAGCACAGAGGGCACAAAGACTGACAGCAGATGGAGGGGCCAGAATTAGATAATTGGAACCCTAGGATTTAAGAGCAGTTTCTGTAATTGGCATCCCCATGTGTCTGTCACCCACTGAGTGCTGTAGGCTGGTTTTCCTGCTTCTATCACTGCCCTGTGTCACCTAAGAGGTCAAACAGGAACAAAAATTGCTCTCCGCCCTTAAATTAGCTCATTTATATTAACTGGCTAAAACCTGGTCTGAAACACCACAGAGAAACAAAAAGCCCCATCACCACTGAACACCACAGTGTTTACTGGTACAGAAGCACCCTGAGGATGCAACTCTTGGCACATCTGTGTCATTTCACACTGGACACCAGCACAGGGATGCTGGTGCAGCACTGTGAGCAAGGTTGAGATCTTTGGCTGGAGTGAAGCAAACCTCATCCCTCCTGTGTTCCAGGTGCTCACAAGCAGCCTCATTGCACAAGTTGCTTTGTGTCACCTCCCAGCCACCAGCTCCCATGAACCTGCTGGCTCTCAGGCAGTGCCAGGTGGGACTAGGTTTGAACATCTGCCGTGGTTACTTACGTGACAGGCAGTGCAGGGTTTAGATATGGCATTTATCCAACTGCTAAAACAGCATTCCTGCCAAGGAGAGAGCAGAAGGGCAGCTTCCCCAAGGGAAGGTGAGTTGTGCTAGGTTTGAGGGTTGTGTTCCTTCATTAAACAGCCTTGGTTCACTTGGTTGTTGAAAGAAAAAAGGAGTAAGATACTACTTATTGGTATCCTTGATCCCCAGACTCCTTGCATGTGCCCAGTTATGGCCTTGTGGCTGTGGTGCTCTCACCCTGTCCCTGAAGGGGCCAGGGACAGGCATGGCTCCACCACCTCCTCTGACAGCATCCCTCCAGCTAGTGCAGGAGCCACAGAGGTACCCAGCCTTGAACTGGTGCTTGATGGGGCTCTTAGGTGTGGTTTTCAGGTGCCAAGCACCCACTGCAGAGAGTCCTTCCCAGGGGAAGACCACCCCTGGGACTTGTCCACAGGTAAGCCTTACCAGAGCAGTGTAAGACCTGAGGGCAAACATAAGCCATGCCTGATGTCCAGCCTGGCCTCCAGCTGCTGCCAGGAGCACCAGATCATGGCATGCTCCCTGCAGCAGGGAGGTGTCAGCACAGGAGGTGCTTATATCCCTGAGGGAATGGCAGGGTAGACAGCTCCAGTGTCATTCCAGCAGAGCCCCTTGCCCCCTCCTGTGCCCCCCAGGGCCTCAGTGCTGCTTGCAGGGCAAAAGAGCAGGACAATCCCAAAGCCCAAGGTTACAGATCCTCACTTGCTGGACAGCATTGGGACCAGCAGCAAACGAATGCTGTAGATGGTGTTGAGGCTGCTGCTTCAGTTCTAGTGGTCTGATCAGCTGGGGACTGGTCTTCCCACTGCCTTTTCCTCTGCACTTGGTATTTGTCAGTATTATCTATCCCCCTTTTCCTGGTGGAGCCACTGCTGTCGTCACAGTAGCTCTCCAGGTCCCAGAGCTGGTCCCCAGGGCAGAACTGCAAACTCCCCAAGCTGTGCTCAGCTCTGGTGCCCTGGCAGGCCCCTGTGGCTCTTGTCCTTCCTGGCTCAGGAACAGCCAAACTGGCAGTGGCAGGAGCTGGGATAGGCAGGAGAGGACGTCTGTCTGTCCTTGCTGGCTCTCTGCCAAGCCCTGGCTGTGCTCACCACCATCCCTGCCCACCTCCCATGACATGGAAAGCTCATCAGCCCCTGCGTGCCTCCGCAAGGCTTCAGTCAGTCGGCACTGAATAATTGATGCTAAGTGGAGCCTGGAGCAGAGCCAAACTGAGGGAGGGAGCAAGGCTTTGTGCTGGTTTAGGCTCTGCTCCCAGGATATAGCAAGGGGAGAGAGATGGGTGTGCTGTGTCTGGCAGCTTGGTGCCCCAGCCAGTTTAGCAGAGGCAGTTTGAGTTTGGCTGGGCCTGGGAGTGTTCCTCCTCTTGGGCTTGGTGTGCTGCTCACCTGCTGCTGTCACGCTGCTCTCGTGTTCCTTGTGTGCTGCAGAGGAGCTGTGGCAGTAGTGAATGGGACTTGGGGAGCAGAGCAAGGGCACCCCCAGTCCCAGCAGCCCTTGCTAGGGCTGGTACCTAAGCTACAGACCCTGCACTCAACCCATAGCAAGAGCAAGGGAGTTGCATATGGGGCCAGACCCATCTGCCTCTTCCCCTCCCCACCAGTTACTGGGGGCCAGGATGGTGGCTGTCACAGCATCCTCTGAGCAATGTCCCTCCCTTCCTACAGCACATCCCCAAGAATAAAGCAGCATATGGAGAAAATAACAGTCTGGCAGTTTAAAAAGGCAGATCTGACTGCTTCCCAAACCATCTCCCAAATCCTACTGCCTCAGCAGATGAGGAGGCCCACAGGGTATACACCAGCATCCTCTTCACCTAGAATGCTGTGAGCACAGGACAGTGCAGGAGACAACCAAACCACAGCTGAAATGTCTCACCAGGAGATGCAGCAGGTGGGCCTATCCTACAAGCATCCTTACTCACTGGCAGCCCAAGAGCCCAAGATGGGGCTGGAGAAGGCTTAGAAGGCACACACGAAGACATGAGTCCAAGGGACTGGAGTCACTAAAGCCTGGCTATTCTTCCACACAGTAAAACAGGCTCCTCCTAAGACACAGAGAAAGGTAAACTAAAAAACTTCTAATTTTGTCCAAAACTGGTCTGAGCTCCCTTAGCTCTCTGTGGCTACATGGAATGCAATATCACAACCCCCTCTTCCAATTCTACGATTAAGAGCCTGGGCCATTCTGGTGCCCTGGAGGCCACTCAGCCTGGCATCACATCAGAGCCCTGTTCCTGGAACATCTAAGCCTACAGACTTAGGTAACCTCAGGCTTGGCGAAGCTGGTTCTTGAGTGCTTTGCTTACCTTTATGGTGAAGGCAAGAAGTGATACAGTACTGCTTAGGCTGGAGAATTTTCCAGCAGTGGCTGTAGTCCAGAAGGGAAACGTGGTCTGCTCCTCTACCCAGCTGCACTGCAGGTGAGGAGGATGAGACCAGCATTTAGCCAAGGCTGCTCTGTAAAACTCAGCCTTTCATTCAGCTGCCCCCATCACCACCCTCACATCTCAGGTCTCACTCCAGCACTGAGTCATTTCTGCCAGCTCCTGCACAACCCATGTCTTTGCCAAAGCCCTCAGCAAGCACCATGCACTCACCTGCTTTGGAGTCATCCTCTCTGCTGCCTTAGGAGAACGCTCCTGTGGAAGACCTCACTGACCAAAAGGCATGAGATCTGTTCCACCACTTGATCAGCATCCTTAAGGACTTGTAAGCAATTCTGGGAGTTGACTCAGCTGTGATGTCTGTGGAGCCCCAGCCCCTCTGTAACAGGGTGTGGGGCACTTGAATGATGTGAGAGAAGAAGATGTATTATACGTCTGTCCTGAGACATCTGGACCTGACCAGACTAGAAGAGACCTTGTCAGCTATTCTGTCATTTAAGTACAAGTTCAAAGGTGGCACTCCTCCATCATGGGATATGCAGTCTCAACATAATCAGCAGGATGCTGACTGAAGCCTTCTCAAAGCTGGTTTTCACACTGGCTGGAGATCCACAGCACAGCACAGGTTTAGTTCAGCTTTGCCATGGCCAGCTGAAGAGATCACAACAGCCAGAGGTGAGCTGATGTACTCAAATATAGCAAAAAGCTCACCTCTGTGGACTCTTTTCCAGCTTCAACTATAAAACAGGAATAATCAAAATAACTGTACATTCTGCTCACCTGAGCTCATACCTCTGAAGCAGAACTGCAGTACATGACAAATTCCTTATCATAAGGGAAGCAACTGCAGGGTCTGAAAACTCCATCTTCCAGTCCAGGTACTTCTAGAACAAATGTGCCTTGACTAACTATGGGGAAAATCAACTCCAAACCCCTCAATTTGTTCTCCAAACCTAAATTCACTCCAGTGAAACTGTAATCCTGGTATTACTTTCAGACTTGGGAAGTTCAGCAGTAGGGAACACATTGTGAGCTCACCGACCTCCTGCCTGTCAGGGGCCAGCAAGATGATGCCCTGTTCCCAAATTATCAGCACCAAGGCAGCAAGTGAAAAATCCAAGAGTAACAACTCCATCTGAGAGAAGTGATAAAACCTGTTTTTTTCTAGCAGCAAAGATCAGACCAGATCACAGCTAATGTATCTTGAGCTGTTGTGATTCTCTTCCTGGAACAAAGATGCAGTACAACATTAATACACAATTAATACATTGGTTTTGGAGAAGGGCCGTGGCATCAAGCTTTCAGCGCCTCCTTTTGCTCCTAATCTACCTCCAACTTTTAGCATGGACTTGAACAATGACCTGAGTCTGAATTTCTTGTGACCTTCTAATTACAGCAAAAAGCTAACTAGCTTCTGTGACGGTGTGTCACTGACCAGGACCGTTTGACAAGCTTGAAAACCTTACCCTGAGTGCAGAAACCTCTCTGATGAAAGGGAGATGCTCCTACTTCAGCTTTCTGCTCCCTACCAAACTCTTGTAAGTAGTTTGTATTGTGGCCAGTGCTGATCTAGCACACCCTCACCAAGATGTGCCAGTTTCTTGGAAGTGCAGCTCTTGCCTTCCCTATGAACCCACCTCGGCCCTGGCACTCCCTGGAGCTTCTCAGCTTCCTTGACCACAGCTCCCATCCCAGTACTTGACCATGGTGTTTGGCTCCCAGCCAGAAATGAGAGGAGACTCTCAGTGGTTAGCCATCCAGTCCTTGAGAGTCCCAGTGTGTTACTTCTCCTCTGAAGGCCTCCAGATAGATCTATCTCATCCTTCACCAAGAGCCTGGGGAAGAATGGGATAAGTTCTACTGCAGATGAAGAACACCACGTTCCTACTGCAGTAACACTACCAAGCAAGGGCTTCTGTGTCATCTTCTAGAAGGACAAAGTACCCGTGTCCTGTGGCCAGTTGTGCACAAGATGCCAACTTTAGGAACAAACCTCATACTTCCAGGCTTCACACTTGAAACAACTGAAGAGTGGGAGGTTTTCTGGGAATCTCTGGTCCAGTCCTACCATGTAACACCAGGTTCAGCATCTTCAGCAATCCTCCAGCACAGGGACAGATGCTGCTGCAAACAGCACACCCAGCTAAAGGCAGGGCACTCTCCCCTTGGGCAACTTCTCCCACTCCAGGAGCTGATATCAACCCTTCTTCTGTGGGAACAGGGTGCCAGGCAGTTGCAGCCAGGATGAGGGCTGTGCTCTACAGTTCAGAGCAGACATTTACAGAAAGCAAGCTGTTAGCACAAGTCCTCTCTTGCCCATACTAAAAGCAAAATCATCACCCCCAAGGAGCATGGGAGTTGAATTCTGTAGCTTTAATTCTGCTGCTGCCTGGCATGATGGAGGATGGGGAGTGGGATGGGAGGTTGCTTGCATGGATGCTGGGAAGCCCTGGGTGAGCTGTGGCGTTGTGCTGGGGGTGACCAGGGTTTCTGTACTGGTTTTGCCATGTGAGGCATGTGACTCACATGCCGCCCTCACCACTCCCAATCCAGACCAACCTTGGCTGCCAAACACAGCACCTCTTCAGGCCTGGGCTAGCCCATGCAGAACAGCTCCCTGCTGCAGTCAGCTGGATCACCTTCCTCCTTTGATGCTTCTAATTCTGGATGCCAACTAAATTAGCCTGTGCAATAGTTTGGAAGAGGGAAAGACAGTGAATATCAAGCCACCCGCTGCACTGAGTACAGTGCCGTGTCTTGGGGCTGCAGGTGAGAGGCACATGGGTCAGACCTCAGGCAAAAACCCCAAAGGAGCAGAGCTGAGCAAAGACAGGGTTCCCAACAGATCAGCCCTTATCCAAAACACTCTTACTCACTCTAAACCCAGGGACTGGAAGCCTGAATCCTTTCGTCTGAGTTGCTGAGCAGCCAGACAGCTTCTGCAGTGCAGGAGAGCTCTTCTCAACATGCTCACCAGTAAGGAAGCCATGCATAGGACAGATGAGGATTTGCCTACCTGTCAAGACTGGAGCAGCTCAAGGTGTATGTGTTACATGGGTGTTAGCATAGCTAGGGCTGGAGGGGACCACAAAGTCCTAATTTTACTTCTAGAGCACAATACATGATGGAGGTCTTATGCCAGAAAGAGCTGACAGGAAAGGAGTCAGGGACGCAACAAACTGGTACCAGCTAAGGTGAACCCAGCTCTCAAATCTCCTCCCTGATGCTTCTTCCCTTCCAAGCATTGCATCTGAGGCCATAAATCCCACAAGGACTAGGCTGAAAGCAGAGCACTCAAGGGGTGCCAAGGACAGGCTTGGACTGGTTGAACTCTTCCACCCTCCCAAAACTTGTGGCCAGCAGAGTTTCAGGTGGGCTGTGAAGGACATGACAAAGACTTGCTGGAGACAGAGACAAGCTGTCTTGCCCTGAGAGCTTGTCACTCTCACCCCAATCACCTCCATGATCTACAGCATGACCTTGGTCTTTGGAGAGCAAATGTCAGCACCCTTCCCTCCCCACCATCCCACCAGCAATCCTTCCGGAGCAGCAGCAGCAGCCTCTGAAGGAGGACACAGCCATCAAGGTGATTTGTTGAGACGATCAAATAATAATTTACTGTGATTCAATCTGTGGCTTTGTACAGTTGCCGGGGTGGGAGAAGACCAAAGGATCAGGGGATGGGGATAAAAAAAAAAAAAAGTTGTTTGCCGCAGGCTTGGGTGAAGTGCGAGATAGTCCTTGGAGTCATGCTCCTCCTGACCTCTTCCTCCTCCTCTCCACCCCCCCATACTCCTCCTCTGAATCCGTTTGCTTCTTCCTTTGCTTCACCTCTTTCCTTGCGCACTGCACAGTGGGAACCTCGCCAAGACATGGTCCAGACAGCTGAAACAGAAGAGGACTCTCATGAGCATCCATTCTCCATCAGAACCAGCAGGGCTGGTTCCCAGTACTCACCCCTCATGTTTTGGGATGATGCTGTTAGGGCCCACAGAGTAAAAGCAAAAGGCTACAGAGGTTGTAGAGGTGTGAGCCTGGCTCAGCAAAGCGTCTGCACATCTTGGAGTCAGTGGAGTGATGCGTGAGCTTTGGGCACCTCACCAGACCTTTTGCCTCTTTCTGAACCTCCTTGTGGGAAGGGGCACTGTTTGGCAAGATCTTTCCACCTCCTCCAGGGATGATGGGAACCACAAAATGAGTCCAGGGCAAATGCAGCCAAATTTTGTTGGCCACACACCGACCCTTCTCCCCAAATCCCAGCATGTCTTTGCCTCACTTCTCCTTTTGTGCCTTGATGTTCCTCTCTCTGCTCTTGGGCACTGCAGCTAGATTAAGTTGGGATGTCTGGTTTCCAGTTTCTGCCTAAGCAGAAAAAGACACAGGCAACTCCCAGGCCCTGCCTCCTTAACAGAGAGGAGTGTTTCCAAGTGACCCTTTCCCAGCCCTTCTTGCCCAAGCTGGTGCTGCCACAGGGCTATGACAAGGATTGGGCTCCTGGCAGTTGGTGTAAGGGAGCAGCAGTGCCTGCCAAGCCCATGCCGTCAGCTATGAGCCAGAGCAGGAAACAAGACTTGAGCTCATATCCCCATCCGGAGGAAATGCTCCTGAACATCTGGAGGACACAAACATCTGGAAAATCTCCCTTAGCAGTGATAAGTGTGCTGGGCACAGCATTCAGCTGGGCCCCCAGCCGACCTCACATGCTTCAGATGGGAGCAGGGGGGTGGGGTTCTGGGGTGGGTGTTTGCTCATAGGAAGCAAACGTTGCCAGCACTCTTTTGTTGGGTTCTTTTTCCTTGGGAGTGGGGGGCAGGAGGAAGAGCTCTGCTGTGCTCATGGCTTCTAGCTCAAAAAGCGTCAGAGGAAACCTGCTGTCCATCTCCACCTTCATGAGACCCTCTTAACACCACCTCTGGATACAGTGCACTTCTCTTTAGGACTCCAGCAGTTATTTAAAGGGGTGAAGGGCCAGTCCAGGTGCCTGGGAAACTTCCCAAAAGACATTAAGAGCAATGTTTATGCACGCTTTTGTCCCAGTCCCAGACACCCTTAGATATAGATCTCCTTGGTGGACTCATCCCCAGGTACCTCTCTCTAAATTTCTGCCATGGAAGGAGCTGGTTACACAGACAGATATTCCCAGGCCTTTCACTTAAGGCCAGCCAGCACATGCAGAGACAATAATAGGAACTCTCCCTGACTGCTATCCAGCAGTGTTTTAAATAAACTCATAATTTAAAAAAAAAAAATCGAGGAAAGGAAAAGAAGAAAAACAGGCAAGCGAACATAAACAATCTGAAAAACACTGTTTCTGGCTCCAGCACACACCATTTATAAAAGCAAACAGCCCCCTTATGGCTAATTCTCAACATTGCATCAGTTCCAAATATCCCAGGGGATTTATCTAATGGTGAAAACTCTTCTGAGGAACACAGGACTTTTCACAGTGAGACAGGTCTGCTCTAAAGCTTTAGGATGAGGCAGTTTATGTCAGTGCATTAGGAGGCAATGCACCCAGCCAGCTCTTCATCTGAACCCTTCTAGAGCCAGTCTGGTGAGCATGCAGTGATCTGTTCCCTTCAACACCAATTTAACTCTTCTTTCAGATCAGCAGCATGGAAGAAGCTTTCCTGGGGAAAGCATGACAAAACACGCTTTTAAAAAAAATTCAGTTGTATAGAATTTTGTTGCACAAAATAAGGGGGAAAAATAAACAACCCTTTCCTGCCACACACTTCCTCAGGAACAGTGGGAAATTTGACTTACCTGTGTTTTGACAGAAAAAATGCTATTTTAATCCGAAAGGTATTTCATTAAAAAAAAATACCCGCTGCTGAAATTGATCCTGCTGCATTTGTTCGCAGGCCAGTGCATCTGCAGTCACCTCCTGCCCTGCTTCCAACATTCCCCCACTGCACCCCACGTGCTGCTTGCCCCACTCACCATAGTCACGATACCACACATTTACAGTTCATGCAGCCGGGGCCGCTCTCATCCGGGGGGTTCAGCTTGCGCAGCTTGTGCTGCCGGATCTCCCGCACCAAGGTGTAGAAGGCATCCTCAACGCCCTGGGGAAAAAGCATGGCTTGAAGCAGCTGCCCACTCTGAGGAGGGGCAGTAGAGAGAGGAGAGGGCTCTGCTCCCCAGCAAGGTGTCCCTAGCAGTATCCAGCAGTGCAGATTGTAGAGTTAAAGGTACAGATCCAAGCTGGGAAGACTAACAACTCGGGCCACTTGAGTGTGGCCCTCAAATGGAGAGCAAGATTGAATGAGCAACCATAAGGATAAGGAGCTCTGACGTCCCTGAGATCGATCAGCTCTCAGCAGTCTGAGGTCTGCCATCCAAGAGAAAAGCCACCACTAGATCACTGAAGGTGCCAGTTCCATTTCCACCTTGTGCTTTGGGAGCTCCACATGGTCCTTTCAGCACTGGTATATTCTATTCTGCCTGTAGGTCTGCCAAAATACGCCATGGATGAGGTTAGCCAAGCACCCTGAGCTTAGCTGAGCTGCAGTGACTATGGAGGTTATTCCAGAGCCTTGGAGAAAGCCCTGAGAAGGCATCTCTTCACTGCTGCCACAGTATGATGATGTATTTCTCGTGATGGGAGGCTCAAGCCTGGACAGGGGAGGAAGCATCCTGAGGGAGCATTTAGCCTTGAGGAAGCAACTAAACCCATCCCTAACACCCATCTGTCTGCAAGGTGGTGCCTGCCCGTTCCTGCCCCTCCAGGGCAGCAATGGAGGAAAGAAAAGAAGAAGAGCATTTTGTTCAGAAGTCTCCTCCTACCTGTCTGGTTTTGGCAGACGTTTCTATGTAGGGGATCCCGTAGCTCCGGGCCAGGTCCTGCGCTTGCCGAGTCTCCACTGTTCGTGCAGGGAGGTCACATTTATTCCCCACCAGCACCATGGGAACATCATCTGAGTCTTTCACCCTCTTGATCTGCTCCCTGCAAGAGGAGGAGGTGTGAAGAAGTGAAGGGGCAGTTCCAGAACACTCCTCACCAGTTTCTTTGTTAAGATTTGACAACTACCCCTCGCTCCTGTTGAGTGCCTTGCGTTGAGCTTTCAGGAAGATGTGAATGACTACAGCACACAAGTGAGTAAACAACAAAACAGGGCACTTCTGGAAATGGTAAAACTAAACATTCTGCTCTTTAAATGCAGCTATTTACAAAACAACTTGAATTATGACAATCTATATTAAGACATGAGCTTAAGATAGTTTAAGTTAACTAAAAATGAATTCTCAAGCAGTTACCTGTACTATTTCCAACATTTTAGATCAAGTAATCCCCCCAAATGAGGGGAAAAAAATAAATCACCTGCACCCAGAATTTGCTGAGCTGATAAAGCAGCTTTTGGCAGCTGTAACCTTTTCTGCAGATGCACAGGCAGTATTTGCTCTCTTTCAGTTTAGTTCAGGTCACTCAAAGTTGAGAAACCAACTGGGAACTAAAAAAGCTGTAATGCTCAGTTCTTCATTCCAACATTGGATCTAAAACTAGGTGGGCGAGGATGAGATCTACCACTTCTAAAAATCTTGAAGGCCATTATGACCACAAACAATCCATTCAATTCCCTTCTGATAGATAGTAACTTCCTTTGCTTAATAAATCATTTAACTTCAGATGCAAAACAGCTTTTTTTTTTTGCTCATGGGTCCAGAACATTTAACATGGTTTTAATTTAACAAATAAAAGATTTTAAAATGCCAATTTCTGCATTTTAATTGAATGCAAATCTCCATCGAAAGGCAGCTGGACATTTATCACACACAAAAAAATCAATCATCTTTTTCTAATGTAGTAGAACACAGAAATGAAGTCTGACTACATGCATGATATGCCATAAAGCCATTTAAATGTTCTGTGTAACATCCTGATCAGCAAATGCAAGTACTAAATTTAGTGCACAGGCTACACTTAGCTGAAAGAGATACCTCCAAATGGTTACTAACCAGGGGGAGCCAGCATTTCTCTGGGGAATATTCCTTTAAAAGTGCAAACACAAAGAGCACAGGCTAAAGGAGATGAAAGCCAGTGATTTACATCATGATGGCTTGAAGTCGAGCCATCCTAGGAGCAATTCACAGGCACCAGCCCCAGCACAAGGATGAATGCTGCTCAATCCCTCAGGTGCCTTAGGAAAATCCCGTCCTTTGTCCTTTGGTTCAGCTAAAAGAAGCCAAAATAGTGCCCCTGTGCAGCTATTACACTGAACGGCCTTTTGGATGAGACTGAAACATCTCAGCAGCTCCAAGCAGTACCTCTGACTATAAAGCAAAGAAGGAATGTGCCTGTCTTCAGAACAACAGGATTAGTGGGACCCTGGTTTATGATGAGGGACTGGGATACACAGTCCCTTTTGGGCAGTGGACAGGCAGAGCCATCTGCATCCTCTGCAAGTGCCTCCCGTGGCAGCCAAGCCTCAGAAAAAGGCACAAGCAGAGTGATCCCTCCCTAAGGTAGCATCGGGGTACACAGGGAAGATTCCTGCTGTGTTTCCATCATCCCCTTGACTCTTGAGCTCTGCAGGGGTGACATCAACAGAGAGGAGAACTGGGATGGGTACTGGGACAGGGTCCCTGCTTTGTCACCGCTTCCCCATACATCTTCTTGGGCAAATCACCTCACTGGAGCCCTGACTCCCCTTCTGCTCCATCTCTGCCCTGGCTAAAGCCAAGCTTCCGTGGGGCAGGACTGTCCACACGTGTGTGCAGCTGGCAGAGCACAGCCTGGTCGTGACAGTGGACAGCAGGGCAAGCAGCTCTCCCTGTCCTTCCCAGCCTCCTCTCCCAGCTCTGGGGCCAGCAGAAGTCGCTGAGATCGATTGCGCTAACAAAGCAATTCCACTAATTAGGGAGGGTAGAGGAGGGGTCATACAGGATCAGCTCTCTCTTTAGTCACCATAAACACTTCAACATTACATTACCAGGTCCCCAAAGGCCACAAGCAATCCCTTCGGAAGGGTTTTATTGGAGTCACTGACATTAGCCGTCTGCTCTGTCTCTTCCCTGGGGAATGGCCACTTCAGCTAATTGTCTTTGCTGGCAGTGTGTGCTTCCACCACGGGCCTGATCTAAAAGGGTGGGCAGGAGAGTGCAGCAGCAAGGCTTCCCCTTTGCACAGGGCAAGAGGGAAAGGGCCCTTCCCAGGATACTGACCTGTACTGGTGAATATCTTCAAAGGACTTGGTGTTGTTGATGGCAAAGACACATAGGAATCCTTCCCCCGTTCTCATGTACTGGTCTCTCATGGCACTGTACTCCTCCTGCCCTGCAGTGTCCAAGATGTCTAACAAACAGGTCTCTCCATCGATGACTACTTGCTTTCTGTAGGAATCCTGCAGACCAGGAGAGGGAAAGGAAGGAGGATTCATTAAGGGAGGGCTTGGATCTGGCTAAACAAAGGGATGCAGCAGATGCATCCCTAGGAAGATGCCAGGTCATGCTCTGCCTGTGTTCAGCTTCCATTAAAGAAACGACTCAATCTGTTTTGAAAACGGGAGGGAAAGGAAAAATAAAAAAAAATAAAAAGGAAAAAGGGAGCAGCTAAGCAGGTTTCTCCTTGTCTGTCAGAACCACAGAGAAGACAGCTCCCAGCTTCCTCTCCCCATTCCCAGCCCTGCCTCTGGCAGACCAGGTGCAGCTTCATCTCTACCACACTGCATAGCCCTCAACAAGTATTTCCTAAGCATTGTTTAGTCTCAGTTCTAACTCCTTCTACTGGAAGAGGAAGGACACTCAGGAAAGGAGCTCTGGCCAGTCAGGGCTTCCAGTCACTATCTGTGATCTGCAGGGCTGGAAAGTGTTTAAGATAAACTGGAAATCCAGTGCCTCCAATGCATCTCAAATCAGGCACCAGAGGCAATATTGCCATCAGTAAGGTTTCAGACTGGGTTTGATGGTAAACTTCTTCTTTAAACATGAAAAAAAATAAAATCACACTGTGAACAGGGTGTTTCCCACAACCAGTCTGCGCCCAGAGGGCTACAGGAGAGGTAAGAACTATCAAGGCAGGTCCTTTGAAGTTGGGGGTTTTCCCTGCAGCAAAGGCAATCACAACTTATCACAGATGTGAGAAGGTCTGGAAATCACTCAGAGCATCCCTCAAAAGCTTTCATTTTCACAGCAGGCTCCTCATAGCACTGCTCCTCCCCATTATGCTTCTCCCTGTGCTCAGTCTCATCAGCAGGGATGCTGTGGGGCAGCCCCTGCATGGAGAACATCCCTCATCCCTCTCCAACAGCCATCCCCTGTGGACAGTGCAGCATCCTCAACTCTCAGCAAGAGAAGGTAAGCCAAAATGAAAGGTATGAAAAAGGTACAAGTCAGCAGTACAACCACACAGTGCTTTGCAGCCACTCGCACAGGCTACGGCTGCAGTTTAAAATTAATTCAAACGTTGGCTGCTCTTCCAACGACCACAACAATGTTATCAGATGAGCTTTGCAGGTCTGCAGACAGACAGCCAACACAGCAAAGGTCACCAACAGGACCAGCAGCAGCACAGAAAGGGAATGGGGCCAACACGGCCTCTATCCTTTGCTTCATTACAACAACGTCATTTGCTGGGGCTAATTAAAGTCTTTCCTCATCTTGCAGAGAGGGCTGTGAAATCAGAGATGAGATCTGCCCTGCCATGACCTTCTCAGCTGTGTCTTCCCAAAAAGTGGACTGCTGACCCACTGAGAATAAGCATGGAGTGAAAGGCTGGCTTCCAGCCAACTGCTCTGAAGGCAGCTGGCAGGCTGCCCTGCAAGAATGTGCTCCCATTTCTAATCAATAATGAAGCTGGAGCCTCCTTTGTGCAAGGAGACCTGAGTGCCTTCTCTGCCCCACAAAACATTCTCCCACCTCTGCACCTTGGCTTGGGACAGAGGACCAGCCTCTTGGCACACATGTTCACAGTTAATTGCCAAGTCCCCAGTTCCAGGACGTTTCACCAGCACCCAGCATGCTGGTGGAGAAGAGATCCCACACCTCAGCTCAGGTCATCAACAGGCTACCCCTAAGGCCAGCCAGCTGGCTTACAAGCCAGAGACATAAAACAATCTTGCAGGGGATGCTTTGCAAAGGAAGGGGACAAGCTCTCCCCATCAATACTTTGTGTATAGCTTCATTTGACCTCCTCCTCCTCCCCAGGAAGCTCAGGACGGCACCTCAGCTGTCCCTGCCACACAACCAGGTGACATGGCTGCCACTGCAGGGCCAGCTGCCACCAGCCCACAGCAGCACCCTGCAGCCTCAGCACTCCTCTGCAGCCCTGCATGCCCCACCCCACCTTGAGCAGAGGGGAATGCAGCCAGACCCAGCTCTGAAGTGCCAGGCAGCAGAAACAACATCTGTTTGGGTTTCATACTCAAGATCCCAGGTGGATGCTGGAAGCATCCCAGCTGTGCTGGGGGACCAGGCCAAGAGGCCCATTTGCTAAGCACTACAGTCAGGATATGACCAGAGGTTTGGGAAGCCCATTACTAGCTAGCTGCTAAGAGCTGGAAGATGAACCAAAGAATTTCTCAACACAGGGAAACTCTTTATTTCATCCCTGTTAATTCACCATGGGACAATGCCAGTGGCATAACTTTCCTTGCTGCCTGGGCCCTCCTGTTCCCAAAACAAAGGTCCTAAGGCTCCTTGGCAGCCCAAGAGCTGGTCTGTGAGAGTGTGCTGTAGTGGGGTGGACAGCGTGGAGTTACGCAGCCAAACATTTCCACTGGTGAACCAGGAGGGTAGGAGAGGAGCAGATACCCAGCCAGGGTCTTTGCCCCAAACAGGGGACTAATTTCCACACCTCCTGCTCTGGGGAGCATCTTTTCAGTGCACCCCAGTCTGCTTGCACCCCCTTTGCAGCACTGCCTGTGCTCAATCCATGTGGGTGACGGGCAACGCCTTTGCTCCATGCACGTATCCTCTTCCCCCCCCCACTTTTATCCTGCTCGTTTCAGCATTGCTGTGCTGCTTGTTAGCTGCCTGAACAGTCATAGTCAGCTCCTGGGTATGATCCAGAGAGCTTAGTCACAGGAAGGTGGTTTGTTGGTCACATTTTGATGGCTGGCAGGTAGCTCTCTGTCTTTTAAATCCCCATAGAATGAAATAATTAAAAGGAATCACCCTGAAATGAATCAGTAGCTGGCCAGGGTACCAGGGGAAGCAGGGTACAACCAAGGGAGCTGCAAAGGCATCAGGGCTGGTGGTACCCACAGGTGGAAAAGTACCAGGGGTGAGAGGGCTGAAGAGCAGCTTGTGGGAGCTTTTGGAAGAGGAGAACAACAGAATGGGGCTGGAGTAAACACTGGAGGCGAAAGCAGGCATCTCCCAGAGTACCGCAAAAGTGAGGAGGGTGTGCTGGGAAATGCCATGCAAGGTTTACATTCCCTGCTGCCTGTTTACATGGAGAAAATTCCCTGCAGGGTACGTAGAGGGAGCAGGCAGCTGGAGACAAAAAACACAGGATGCCAAAACCCAACACATCACTGGGTAAGAGTTGCCTCTGCCCACCTAAGGTCCAAGAGAGGATACGTCCGTGCAGGTGTCTCCCCAGGGAGGTGGCTCTCCATAAGCAGCTCTTTTGCCAAAAAACAACCTGGAATGGGTCTCTGAGAAAAGTATACAATACTACTGGCAACAGCCACATGAGGGAAGAGGAGCGGGGGGCGAAGGCAATTGCATCCATAAGCAAGGAGACTCAGGAGCCCTAAATTAAATTCCAGTTTCTGCCATGGACTTTCTAGGTGACCTTGGCCAAATGATGTAATAGCACGTGCTTTTTAAGTGCTTTCTCTCCTTCCTGGCTGTAGGATTCTAAGACTATTTCTGCCTTTCTACCAAGCCTTGTCTTGCTTGTTTATGTAAGTTGTAAGCTCTTCAGGGTGGGGACTACACAGACAACACCTACCAGAATAGATTTCTCATCCCAGCTGGGGCTTTAGCCATTATGATAATAATAACTGCAGCAACCACAGCTGCATTTATACGCATCTGGTAGAGAATCCTTTAGGACTGCAGACAGGGAGGTTGTTGTCCCAGAGGCGTGACAGAGCTGCAATTTGCCTTCCCAGGGTGGACTTTACTCCTTGTGCAGAGCAGTGGATGCTGCCTGCATCTCACCCAACAGAGGTCTAAGTCATGCAGAGGCTAATTAGCACATCACTAACTATGGTGAAAGCAGATGAAGAATGGAATATATTTTTGAAATATTAAAGAAAATAATAATAACACAATGGATATTGAAGACTGGATCCCCCTCTGCCCCCATACAGCCTGTGAGGACCACAGGGTCCCTGCCTGCTTCTTCAGGCAGGATACTGAGCTAGACAGGTCACTGCTGCCATCTACACTGACTAGGACACACACATCACCCTGTAACTCTTTGTGAAGAAGCAGAGGCAGCACCCTGGGAGCCACAGCAGTTCAGCTGCTCAGCATGTCTTGCTCAAACTGCAAGACATGCATTATAACCAAGCTTTGATAAAACCCATTTCATCAGTAAAGCTCAAAACATCCTGCAGAAAAAGTCAATACATTTACTCTGATTTCACGGGAGGAGAAATGGAAGCACAGGCACAAAATGGCTCTTCAATTCTAAACCTTTAATCCCTCCCTATGTTGTCATCTCATCAGAAAGGAAGACTTTTGTGCTGCCTCTCAGCCCCTGCCCTGCTCTGCCAGTCTCTGCTGCCTCCCATGTCATCTCTCTTCAGCAGACACCACTGTCCTTCTGCAGGAGATGTTAACTCGGTCACTGCAACCTCTGAACACACACATAGTGACTCAGAATAGCTCTGCAAAGCAGAGAAACATCCCTGCTCAAGTTCAGACTTGAGACCAAACTGAGCATGCTCTGGGTTGGAGACAAGGTGGAGAAAAGCAAGAGGAAAACATGCAGACAAGCCTGACCCCATGCCCAGAGCCACTTACCTCTATCGTGGGGTCATACTCATCAACAAAATGGTTCTGAATGAGCTGTATCGTCAAAGCACTCTTCCCAACACCACCTGCTCCCACCACCACCAGCTTGTATTCAGTCATCTTCCAGCTGACTCCAGCTCAGGACTTCCAGGAGCACCACCACCTGCAAGGACAAACATGGTCACTGTGCTAAGAGAGGTTACTTTAAAATGGGCAAAATAGTCCATCAAACCAAGTATAAAAACTCTGTTTATCATGTGATCTGTTGCAATCCTTCAGCCTGACCATCTGGATGCAAACTTCGCAGGTTCCTTGAGCAAACCTCAGGAGGTAAGAGAGCATTACTGATGAGAAAACAAGAGGTACAGATTGTGTGCATCAACCTCTAAAGTAACAAGTTTAAGAAGTCTGGTTTTGCAGAAGTGCTCAGCAGTGCCCCCAATTTACCTTATCTCAAGCTGACGATCTGAAATCTTTTAGATAGATCTGAAACCCTCAGCCAATGAGGTTGGGATGTCAATTCCCACGAGAGCAGGGAAAAAGGTGCAGCCCAGCCCAAATATGCTGTTATCTCCATGTCTTCACTCTCAAGGCTGCGTTAAACCTCAAACTGCACAGCAGGGTCAGGACAGTGGCACATCCCCACCCTCTGCCTGTGCTCCAGCTAACGGTGCTGGCACCATGAGAGGGAGAACTGCAGCAGGGGCATCCCTGCTCCCTGAGCTGAACTTGGCACACCCGACAGGGGGGAAAGAGATGCCGTCACAAAAGGTGCTGACTGACGATGATTAGGGTCAGGATGAGCAAACCACACTTCCGCAGTGCTGTGTACCTCCCATGGCCCTTCAGCAGCAGAAGATTCACATGCCCCCAGCTCCTCCCTTGAATTTTTGCTCCAAGTCTGCTGAGAAAGAGGAACTAACTCAGGAAGATTACAAAACCCCAAAGGTTTAAATAGAAATCCACCCTCGTTGAACTGCAGACCCTGCCCACTGAAAGTCACTCCAGGGTCAGATACTCCTTCTCAGCCACCATCTGCAGGCTCTGAGGAAGCCACCCAAAAAGCAGCAGGTAGCAGGAAGGCAAGCTCACAGTTCCCCTTGTCAGGCACCCTTCAGTGTTCACAGGGATTGGAACTCCCTCCTCCACCCTCCCACCCCAGACAGTTAAATCACTTAACTCTCCTCCCCAGGCTTGCCAGCCCTGCTCCTAAACTCTGGAAGCTGCTACAGACTGTGCCAGCAAAGGCTGCTCTAGACCCAGACCACAGCTGATGCATTTGCTAACACAGCAAAGATCTAATGGCAAGGAGGCCAGAACTTTCTGCCTTCAATCCCCACCTGACTGCAACCCTAAACCACCCAGACAGTTCCATCTCCCTCTCAAGCAGGGAGCAATCAGACACAACCACCTCTTGCTGAAGCCCTTTCTTGAGCTGCTGTCTTGATAGCAGAAAGGCAAACAAAGCTCATGTCCTTCTCAGCATTCAGAATCCTAAAAAGGGCAAAGGAGCAAAAGAGCAACCAGGTAAGAAATATGATACCAAGCAAGACCTCTGGCTTGCTGTGCTGGAGAAGCAGTTAAACGCGATGGAAAAGTGGTGATGATAAATGAAGTGCAAACAATGTCATACCCTAGGTGCCTACCTGAAAGTGACACTGCTTCCCCCGAAAGTCCAATGTGCATCTGTTCTGGCAGCCAGGGAAGAGCTTCAGATTGAAAGCAAGGCTACAGGAGATAATCTAAGTGATCTCACTAATTGACTGTGCACACGTTACTCTGTTCCATTAATGCATGCCCTCACGTATATGACGTTCTCACATGCACTGCTTCTCAGGGACAAGAGAGATCCCCATCCCAGGCTTCTGATCTCTCTGGGAAGAGACAGGATGAAAAAGGGACTGAGGAGCAAATGTTGACTGACCATCTCCACCAGCACGGCTGGCCAGGGGAGATCACTCCTACAGCAAACAGCTTCACAGGTAAACACAGAGGGGTCCAGGGGATCTGAAGAAACACTGAGACTAGCTCCCACCTTTCATTACAGAGCAGGGAGATCTGCAACCCCCAGCAAAACACATGGACTTTGCTCTGCATCTGATGCTGATGATGAAGCAGTTCCCACAAAGATGCTCAAGGAAAACAGCACAACCGCCCAGGCCTGTAGGACTTGATAAGGCAGTGAGAAAAACTTTGACTCAATATAGGTAGGAAGACCTAAGTTCCCTAGGAGGGGGTTCTCCCTCAAGACCACCCCAGTGGAAGGCACTGCCTACTCCTTTGGAGAAACCCCAGCCCACACAGCCATAGCAGCTTTATGGTCCATACTGCAGCAGGAGGCAGGGGACAAGGTGGTCACCCACGTCAGCTTGAGTGTCTTCCCCTGCTCCAGACCCCAGCTGAGCTCCATAGCATAGCAGAGGGGCAGCCACACACCAGCAAGCCCTGCATATCACACCTAAGTAGAGTTTTAAGATCTGCCTCCTCCACAGAAACACAAATCCACATCTTCTTGTCTCCCACACACCTATGAGGCAGGGAAAATGAGGGGGGTGAAAGAGCTATTGCTACTCCCCACTTGTGGCCCGCACATGGACAATTTACATACAAGAGCTGTGCAGTGTTGGTGTTTGCTCACTGACACCATCCCTTGAAGGTGCTGTCACCTCAGCCAACTCTCCACTGCTCTGGCACCCTCACCCCTGCAGTGGCAGGAGAGGTTCTGCAGCTTGCAAATGAGGGCAGGTGCAGCCTACCTGCTCTATACCATTGCTGCAAAACATGTCCTAATGCAGAGCAAGAGCATGGGGAATGATGGACAGCTCTGGGCATGAGAGCTGCCCGAATTAATGTGGCTAAAATCCATGCTCAGGGGAGCTCACTTCCTTTCCCCAATGCATGCTCTTCACAGGCAGTGTGCAGAACCAACTCCTCACCAGAGCAGGGGCAAATCCCATGGAAGAAGCAGCCTGGCCAAAGGCTGCAGGGAAAGCAGGGATTTCCATATGGCTGAACCTACCACAGAGTTGGGCAACTGGTCCTATCCTTAATCTTACCAACACCATCTTGTAATTCCCCCATCACGCTTTTTTCTCCTGAACATGGGAAGGGCAAGGCTGCTCTTTGATGCACCCATAGTTTCAGCACAGGGGTGGCTGTTCCTCAGCACTACAGGAACATCACCACCACAGGGGCTGGTTGAGGGAACAACCATCCCAAAAGCAATGTTTCTGGCTTCCTATAAAACAGATGCAGGGAAGAGAGAGCAGGGTTCCTGTTAAGGAGATGGTAACAGACATCCCAGTTTTCATGCTGGTGACACACCGGATGGAGGTTTACAGCCTGCTGGTGGTTGTGAAAGCTTCTCCTGATGCGAGGATTTCCAGTTTCTATTGCTCAGCAGCCAACACAGAGCCCACACACAGCTGACCACAAAATAACAGAAGGAAACACAAAAGCACAGCCTCCCAATCCCACATAGAGCAGGAACAATGCTTCTTCCATCTTCTGCACACTTCAACATCTGAAAGTCTGATCCAGGTCACCATCTAGTGCTTCCCTATCCAAATTTTTCACCTCTGCAGCACCCCGCTACCACACCCCCCAAAAGCAACACACAGGGCTGTCAAGCAATAGTTGAGAAAGACAGCAAGGAGGAGAGCAGTTCCAGGAGCACCGTCTGGAAAGAAGAGGGCTGGGATCCGCGTGCCAGGGCAACAGCCCCAGCGTGGAGCCGGAGCTGCTGCTGCTGTATTTCCTGACCTCGTGGATTTTCTCCTGTAGCGAGAGGGCTCCTGGCTCCCGTTCAAAGCTGTCTAGGAAAGCCTCGCCGAGTGCTTCCGCCTGGCAGCAGCAGCTGCTCCCAGCCCAGTGGCCAGAGCCACACAGCTCCAGCAAACAGGAGCCATCTGCCAGCCTCATGCAGGAAGCAGGGAGAGCAGGCACCCAGCCCCAATGGACACCAACATCCTACCTTTGTCTCACAGGGAGGGGATGGAGGCGTGGGTGAGGGCAGAGGGCACAGCACCTCCCCTGCCTGCATATGCTGGGTGGCAGCATGGAGGCCCTGCCTGCAGAAACAAGGACCAAGATGCTTGGCAGAAGCTGTCACAGGGCTAAGACCTAAAGTAGGTCTGAGCATCAAGGCCACAGGTGTTACCCAGAGATCCAGCTGTGTCCTGCAAAAAACCACCTGATCTTCTTCATGGTCCCTATTCTCTAGCCTAGAGAGGTGGTTTGGGAGACCTGACTGCGACTGTGAAGCCTCCAGAAACTCACCCAGCAGAGGTATGAAACTCAAGGGGCTTGGCCCCATCAGTATGTCCCATCTCACCACCACAGTTTCAACAAGAGCACAGGTGTCAAGTGGAAGGGATACACAGTGGGTTTCCAACACATTCACCACAAGGGAGTTTCTGACACCCTTCCAACAGAACAACTGAAGGAGCTTTGTCTGTGTCCCCTGTTTCCTCCCATCACTTTGTTTCTCTCCCAGGACAGACACCAAGCCAACTAAACAAGTCAAGAGACAGATTTTTGCACAATGCTGTGGTAATAAGGCCAGCCATGCCAGAAGTTTTACAACTGTTCATTATTGAGCATTCACCATCACTGCACCTGCCCACTGGGAGTTTCTGCATTTAAAAGCATCAGAAGTCAGTTTCAACTCTGCAAATCTCTTGGGGCTCATCTCAGACCAGGCACCCTTTCCTCCAAAGCCCTGTCCAGAGGAGCCATATAACCACAAATGCCACTGTGTTTGATTTTATTTCCCTTCAGCACAGATGCCCTGCAGGCAGAAATGGTCTGCAGTCCTCCTGGAGAACAACACTCATCCCAGTCTTTTACCAGCACTCATCCACACCCACACATCCGGAATCCTACTCAGTGATTTTTGAGCATTGATAAAGCAAACCTTGTTGGCTTACCCCAGCGACTGTCCAGTCTCCTCCATTTGCTCATGCACAAGACTGTCACCAACATGACAAAGCACAACCTGTGGAGGGACTGAAGGAGCTTTTCCAGTGGTGTGAAATGCCACCTTTTGTTTTCAGTCCAAGATCAAAATGCTGATGCTCTTTGTGGCCTGTCCAGCCTCAAAGAGATTAGGGAACTGAGGCTGGGAAGCTGATGCTCTGTTATGAAGCCCATCCAAAGCTTCATTTTAATTTACTTGTTGCTTTTTAAATCAACAAGTGAGCTACAAATCTAAGCAATTGTGCCTGTTGTCAGCTTGCTGACTGTATACCTGCAAACTCAGACAGTGCACCTCACAGATGAAAACAGAGAAAGGGATGTCAAAGAGAGAATAAAAGTTGCAAATACTGGCCCTACTTTGGAGAGATTACTTGGATATAATAAATGTCTTCTATTAGAGGAAAAAAAAGGAAAAAAGCCAAAAAGGTGCAGAAGGCTTCTTCCATCCTCTGCTAGCTCTTCAAGATCTGAAGGAAAAGGCAGTCTGTCCCAAGGGACCGAGCACAAAACTATTGCTGCAGAGGAAAGGAAGAAAAAGGGGTAAGGAATGACATAATGTGGGAGGCTCGAAATACAGATGCGCATTCACGAAGAAAGCTGTGAGGAAGAACAGCAGAAAGCTGCGGGCAGGTCCGAGGGATAGGCAGGTCTGGAAGAGAGGGATTGCCTCTCCACAGCAGCTATAAACATGTCCCAGCAGCAATGTGCAAGCCTCAGCTTTGCACAAAGTCTGGAACAGGCATGGACTGGTCACTGCACCAGGCCCAGCCCTCACAGTTTCCAGTCAAAGCACCTCTGGCAACACAATCCCTCTGCCAGAGACTACCCAACCACACAGGGCTTGGGAAAATATGGAAGGACAAAGGAAAACAAGACTGCATCATTCTCTCCAAAGCTGCTACCTGGTTCTCTGCTGTCAGACATTTAAGTAAAAGACAAAGCTGTGCAATCACCTGCTGTTGGCAGTAAGAGAGTGCAACTATACTATTCTTGCTTTCCCTCTCAAAAAATAAATATTCTTAATGAAGTTCTTTGTTAGCAGCTTATTCCAAGAAAAACAACTGGTAGGTAGCTATAACTACCCAAAACAGCAAACAACCTAAATAAGTCAGTAACAGAATAAACCCAGAGAACCAACCAGCTACCCAAGAGCTTCTCTCTGGATGAAGGAATTGCCCAGGCACCCCACTCTCCACACCCAATACAGGCCACCAAAATTACTATTTTGCAAAGAAAGATGAGCAGGCCCATTATCTCAGAAACTTTTAAGTCAGGACTGCTCATGCCCATGTTTCCAGCATTGTCAATGTGGCACGAAGAGCAGCACGCAGTCAGGGAACTCTGGAAAGTGCTGGGATGTGCTTCAGAATCATGGTGGGACCTTCACCTCCCACCACCACCACTCTGTTTGTCCCCCTGATACCAAGTCACTCATCCCACTCCAGTCTCTGCATAAGAACCAATCTTCCAAGCTAACTTCCACAGAGGAAAAAGCACATTGCTCTGTGGGTTAAATTGCTGCCAGGCCACAGAAGTGGTAAAAGAAAAAGGCAAGCAAATTATACATCCTACACCACTGCTGAACACAGACTCTTAAAAAAATCACATGCACATGGGAGAGACCACCTGTGCTAGCATCCAAGTCACAGTTCTCTGCATCTGGCAGTGCCAGTGATGTGAAAAAAACTAAAGGCAGCTTTTAAATTACACTTGTGATTTATGATCCAACACTTCGGCGCACCTTGAGACTGTACATGAGCAAGGGCAACCTGCATAAGGAAAGAGTAGACTGGAGTTGTGTCTGAAAGTTGGTCAAGATGGATAACAATGGCATGAAGAGGCCACAGTGCAGGTCAGGACAATATGAGGCACTTAAATAAAACCTGAACTCCTATCTTGCAGCCAGGACTTAGGACCTGGTGTTGAACGTACCAACATGTGTGGGAAAGCAGCGTGAAGGAGGAAAAGCTCTCACTGTCAAGATGCAGAAGGCTGCAAACTGCCAGGACTCCTCCACTTTCATCTCCTCTCCAGCCTCCCAGGGCTGAGCAGGTGGTTCAGAGGCAGACATTTCCCTGCCTGGGCTGGCAACCCTCCACCTTGCCCTGGAAAAGACCTCTCTCAGGCCTCCCAGCCTGTTTCAGAAAAACAAATGGTACTTTGTACAACAGAGCTCAAGAGAAGAGGCAGCTTTTAACTTTCCTTTACATTCAAATCCCACCTATAAGCATTAATGGGATGCAAGAAGGCAGTGTGATGTATCTCAATGTCCTAGGGTGACACTCAAGTATATAAAAGGATGGACAGGTACACAAGAAACTTTAAAACAGGACCCACATTATAGATGACAGTAAATTTCAGTGTTAAAACACGTGGTACACAAACATGAAGCCAGGCTCTGAACAATCTCTTGGCTTGCCAGTCTCAGTACCAAATTGTATTGATTTTCCCACAAGATATAAGGTGCAATGAAGTAGAAACTTGGAGCAGATGAGTATGCAGCGCCAGTGTAAGTGGATCTCTGTAATTACAGCTATTAGAGAATATCAGGCTTTGGGGAAAACACTGCCCAGTAATGGTGTGGAATTACAAGAGATGCTGTCTCCAGGCTGGTTTCCTAAGGTACCTGGTATGTTCTGCCTGGTCCCCTTGCTGATGAAAGGAGCAGCTGCAGGCAAGCTGCTGGGGAAAGGTCCAGCCTCTCCCGTGCCCAGCAGTCCTGTCATCATGCCAGGGCAGGTTGCAGCTGTCTGGCTCTGCTGCAACAGCACAAGAAGGGACAAATTCAGATCTCACTACTGAGCTGCAAGCCATGGAGCACTCAGTGCTAGGGCTGAAGGCAGTGGCCATGCATGAATAGAAACACCATCCTACTCACTGCAGAGACAGGCAAGGGGATGCAAACAAGCCAAGAGACTGGCCTAAAGCCATCAATGGTGGGAGCTAAATTCAGGCTATGTGATTTCCCATCTGGGGTTTTCACCTGAGACAAAAAGCTCCCAGCAGAAGGTTTGGATGGGAAAGCTGTTGGTCTCCTGCTGAGTCTTTGTGTTGGGCTGTCAGAGCTGGCAGCTCATCCCCAGCCCAGCTTCCCAAGGCAAAGACAATTGGGGAGGCAGGGTACATCAAGTGGGAAAGCAGAGAGTGCTGTAAGAGAGGCCCTGCTCTCCAATTATCCTGATGAAATCACAATTGGGTCATGGGCACAGGCAGCCAGCAGAGAGGCAGATGCTCTGATCCACAGATAAGCACCCAGAGATGCAGGTAGGGCTGGGAGCAGAGGGGCAGGCTTTTCCTCACTTGGAGGCCAGCTACAAAAATGGGGGAAGTCACTGGTATAAGGTGGCCACCTACATCACTTAAGAAAAGGGTCGATCCCAACCTGAGCACCACTGATGCATGACAAGAAAAAGACACCAGAGTCAAGAACCACTCTCCCTCTGAGCTTTCTGTTCTCCTCCCCTTCCCTATTCTTTATCCTTCCTTATTCCTCCCAAACAACTGTTGACAAAGAAAAATTAGGAAACTGGTTCCAGGAAATGCATACAAGCCCTTTTCACTTAGAAGAATTTGCAATGGAAATAGGTATGGTTGTTCAACTTCCTGCTTGCTTTAAATCCTTACACGTGTATTTTACCAGCAAATACATGGATAAGAAAACAGGGTAGTTGCATCTGGGAAGTTTCAAGAATTGTTTTGATAATGCTTTTAGGTGTTTGTTCTCATTTTTGGTTGTTTTTTTTAGCACTTAATGGTTAAGAGACTTTTTTTTTAAAGGTCAGGTTTTCAAGAAAAATAGGATTTATAAGAGTATTGGTGAACTCTAGTCTCCAGGAATGGAATGGTTCACACAGGACATATCCTATTACATGTCCTGTTACACTACAGCTCCTGCAGCAGAAAGTTCCAGCCAGCCAGTGGCATTGGGTTGGGGTGATAAAAGGTGGAAGCTGTTGGCCAGCAGCATAAGAGCAGACAAATGAGAATCCTGGGACAGCAGGAGCCAGGTCTGCTCTTGCCCGTGTGGCACTCACCCTCTGGATGGCTAACGAGCTTCCACAGGGAAATAGGGTCCTCTGGTCTGGGAATGGTTCAAGTCCCCCTAGAAGAAGGAATACAGAGCAGGAATGAGAGGGATCCCTCTCTGCAGGGACAGTCAGTCCTGACTGTGCTGGACTCAGGCAGATCTTGGGATACACTTTGGTTAGTACCCAAGCTGGCTTCCCCAGCTTCCCTGGACAGCACTTAGGATTTGTACTGAAAGAAAAGCAGAGTCAACCCCCATCCATCCTCTCTCACATGTGGTATTTCACAGGCTGCTAATCATATCTTAAAAAATTTTATCCTTTCCAGGGAAAGGTGGTACAGCACTTTTCTTCCTCCTCATTTTTCAAGACAGAGGGTAAAGCAGCACAGGTGGAACAGCATCTTCCCCACAGGTGAGTTGTGAGTGAGGGACAGTCCATTTTGGGATGAGGGACAAAAACTGAGTTTCCTTCTCACCCTTCCATTCCCAGTGGGACACCAATAAAAGCTTATTCAAAAATAGAGCTCAAAGGAATAGCCAAGACCAGATACTTCCAGAATATCTTTTTATTGGTAAGCCTTTTAATTTACATGCTCAAACATAACAATCATCCTCCCGCCTTCATTTAGTCCTTGCAGGGCCTTTGCAGGAACACACCCTGATTTATTAGCAGAGCAGGGATGGAGGGGAAGGAGGCACCACAGCAAAAAGCAAACCTGCAGGGCTCGCTTTAGCACATCTGGGAGAAGCAGCTGGGGAAAATACATTACAAAGGCAAGAGAGGGGATATCTTAGTGAGCCAGAGACAAGGTAGCAGCTGAAAGAGAAGACAAAATGAAGCAAGGAGGCATCAGCTACTGGGACCCTGTCCCTGCTCTCCTCACCAAGATACATTATTAGCAGGGTGACACAATGTTGTAGCAAACATGAATATGCATCAGTCATTATGCAGCAGATATTCAGGGGCACGCTGCTGATTTATGGGCCTGGCAGCTGCAGCACCAGCCAGCTGCAACCTAGAGGGATGGAGACAGTGAGCACTGCTGGCAGAGAAGTCCACAGAAGACCTCCAAACCCAGCCCTTCAACAGCCATGCTGAATGAATTCATCACCAAGTCTGTAGCCATGCAGAGCCAACCAATGCATTGTGTGTGCAATGTTGGGAAACCATCACACAACCCAACAGAAACAGAAACGTCCAAAGGTTACGGTGTGAGATTTAAGTTTGGATCAGCAGAACTTATTAAGTTAGGATCCTGAATTACCCAAACCTCACTTTGCTGCTCACAGTAAATCTCAGCCAATCAGACTTGTTAATGTGATGCTCATATCCCCTCCCTCTGCAGAAGTCTGGATTTGAAAAAATCCAAGCAATTTTGTTGCAGTGCGTGAGTTAAGTGCATCACTGTCACATCACAGACCTGCTACAAAAAAGACTGAAGATGTGAGGATTCCAGCTCTCCACACTGAAAAGGAAGGCATTTCCCTTTTGGCTCTGGAGCAATAAAGGGACACTGTCCAAGGACTCATCCTGCCTGTCTTGCAAGCATCACAGAATGGACACAGGAGATATACTCCTTCAACTCTGAGTGGCCTCCACACAGGTTCATATATCCCACCCCTCAGCAACACATGACTGGCACAGCAGATCAAGGAACAAGGAACTCCACCCTGCAATGAAGAACCCACAACAATTAAGTGACTTCCTGATGGTCACACAGGAAACTTATGGTAAAGCTGGGAATTTCTGTTCCCCCCACACTCGAGCTTTTGTCGTAAAACACGTGCTCATCAGTGGCTGTGGTTGAGTGTGCAGGGGACAGGAGCACAAATCCTTCTCAGTCACAGCCTTCAGCATCTGCTGGATGACCTGCACAATCAGCAAAAGGCAGGGGGGGTTTCCTTCCAGAGCTTCCTTGGGAGTCCACAGTAACGACAACAAGCAGGATTTGGGTGGGCTCATAGCCAGCATCTGCAGGCCAAGTAAGGCTGAAAAGAAACCACAGAAATGCAAGACACCAAGCCTGTGTCAGATGTGGCTCCTCAACACTGAAGCCCAACAAGCTGATTCACAAATAAACAAAGCCCCTGAGAGCAGAAGAGCAGCTGAAGTCTCTCTGATAATGCCTAAAGTTTAGGTGTACCTACATCTTTGCAGAAACCCTCTACTTAATTCCAGTCCCTCAGACAACCCTGGTAGAGGCAATGAGTAGATCCAGGTCTGGCTTTGGCACTGCACTTGACATGGCCATAAAGCTCAAAAGACCCAGCCCAACTTAGGTGTTCCTCTAGACAGATTAACAATTGATGGAGAAAAGAGCAACACTGGGCTCTGGTGCTCACTTGCACCAGGCACAACAGAGTGGGCAAACACTCACTCCAGTCACATGAACCAGATTTGCCTGGTTGAAAGAGGTACAGACAGGAAGCAAACCATGCCCTGAGCTTCAGGGATGACATCTTGCTGTGAAGAGTGTCAGAAAGTGCATGAAGTGAATAGACAAAGAGATGCAAGGGAGCCTGGACACAATCCCCTAATTGCAAACAGAAAGAAGAAAACCTTAAAGTCTTTAGACCAAGAATGTCTTCAGTAGGAGATGTCAGCCAGAAACCAACACCTGCATGCAGTTGGTACCACCCTGGCAAGCACCTGGTGACCAGACACAGCTGACATTTACAAAACCCTGTCCTTAGCACCTGATTCATCCTGAGAGTGCAGAAAGAGGCCATGCAAACTACAACCCAAAAGATCTGCAACACGAGCTGGAGGAGTCACAGCCTGGGAAAAGTAAAATGGGGCAACATGATCCTGCAGATGCCCTTCTAAGCTGAAGCATCCTTTTGTCAGGCATGACAATGCAACCTCCATCACAGACCAGTCTCTGCACGGCAAAGTCCCCAGGCAAATCCCATCCAGCAGCAGGAAAAGCTTGTGTACATTCGTAAAAAAAACAAAAACAAAAAAACAACCCCCCCAACCAAACTAAGACAAACAAAACAAGAGAAAAAAGAAAACAAAAGAAAAAAGGGATTTCTGAACTTTGAACTGTAATGCACTGTAATTACTGTGATGTAACTTCATTAGGGGAGTGTAAGCTATGTCTGGGCATCAATTACATTGTTGGGGATTCTCCACTGCCCAAAACTTTCTTCTACTCTTTTCCGTGGAAACCATCCCTGGTCCCAGAGCGGGGTCTCATCCTGCCAGATTATCTGAAAAGCAAAAAGAGGCCCCTACACCAGTTTTCTTTTTGAAATTTGTCTAGCTCTGGTTGTCCCTGCTGTCCATACAACACTCAAATCTTTATCTTCTGAAGCCACTGACTTCCCTAACACCTTGCAGCAATGAGATGCCAAACTATAAAGTTCACTTCCTTTTATATGCACATACATGGCTTCTCATCTTCTTTCCTGGTGTCCAGCCATCTCCCCCCAGCCTCTCAGATTTTCTGGTCCTGCTGCTCAAGCACAGCTCTGCA
>JANPWX010000102.1:1251207-1261425 GCA_024734555.1 Trochalopteron elliotii
CCCAGCCTCTCAGATTTTCTGGTCCTGCTGCTCAAGCACAGCTCTGCAGCACTGGGGAAGCACACATTGCAGAGATGTTTAGAAACACAGCAGCATTCATTGGATTTATTCTAGGACTTGATAAGGCTCATGCAAACAGGTCTGTATTTGACCTGAAAAAAATAACCACAGAAGGCAAACTTAGAACCGCAAAGATGACTTCTCCTGACAGCCCTAAGACATTATCTATGTGTAGTATGGACAAGG
The DNA here is from genome assembly GCA_024734555.1 of Trochalopteron elliotii. Lineage (NCBI taxonomy): Eukaryota > Metazoa > Chordata > Aves > Passeriformes > Leiothrichidae > Trochalopteron > Trochalopteron elliotii. The sequence continues at coordinate 1,251,454 of JANPWX010000102.1, forward strand.
TGCAAGTTTTTAATCGCTTCCCAAAGGAAGGGAGAGGACAGCCCAAACTAAGGAGTAAGAACCAGACAAGTGAGTCCCACAACCAAGATCTCACACTGAAGGTTCACCTTAAGGAAAGAGCAAAAAGTAGAGTCCTTGCACTGACACCACTAAAGCCAGGACAGTCAACACCAGCTGAGGTTCTCACTTGGTCTATTTTAATTTTCAACCTTAGCCCATTTGGAGCACTTATCCCTCTCTGCATCTTGAGACAGCAGCGAGACAGACTGATACTACCTTTGAAAGCACAAATATATAATATAAAAAAACACGCCTTTGTTCAGCCAGGGAGGCACACAGACTGCCTACAGAGCAACTATAAAACTCAGCCATCATAAAGCAGAAGAAGGAAGGAGGTGGTAGAGTTCTTTCCTTTTCCCTGGAGATCTGGCTACCATGAGGAATTGCATATGGTGCTGGCACAGAGAACTTGCTCCTGGGATCAGCAGCTGAGTGTTTTCCCAGGACCCTCTGCTAAGAGGCTTTCCCATACCACTGGCTCCTGAGCATACACAGAACCTCCCTAAGGAGTTTCTGCAACAGGGTGACAAAAATAAGTCTGCAGTCTCTGGGTTCATTCAGCCTTGTGTGGGTACAGGCATCTGTTAGACAATGCCTGGGGACCATGGCACAGGAACTGCAGCAGTAAAGATCAGGCTGACTCACAGTTCTTTGGCTTTGGTTTAACATATAATTAATTAATAAATAAATAAACCAAAATCTGAACCTCCCTTCGGCCCACCGGGAGAAATCCAAGCATCTGCCTTCAATTCCCCAACGCATAATTAATACAATTTTACTATTACAAGTAAAATTATTATATTTTCTATATGCTGTTCTATGTGCTGTGTGTGTGAAGATCTGTTACACGACCTACATCATGCTGCAAATCACTGACTGCTGGGAGTGTTCCATGCTATCACCCTTTGCCATCAGCCCCCAGCAAATGAGTCCTGACCTTTTATTCAGTTGGTCATCCCTGCCCTCACAAGCACCAGCAAAGACACAAGAACTGAAGCTCTGATATTTAAGCCATGATCTTTGGAAAGGGGGTTGAAAATTGGACTTCAGGGCACCTAAAAGCTCATACAACTACTTGCTGGGCTACAGCAAATACCACTAAAAGCAGCTCCAGGCAGGGCTGGGAGGACATAGAGATGGGATGTGCACCAAAAGACCTACGTTTGCTCCTACTGGTGGCTGCATCATCCCTTTTCACAGGCTTTTTTTGGTGTGCTACTATAAATACAGACTATAACAGCTACGAAGGTGCTCTTCAAGTAGTGGGAGTCTGGTCCTGTGCGTGATCTGAGGCTCCTCTCCAATTCTGCTCACCCACACCCACAAAATTTGCCCTTTGCTGACCATTAGAGACTGAACAGTGTTTGAGTAATGCTGAATGTCACAAGCCTGCTAGGGGTTTTATTTCTTTCCCCAGTGGTTTGGAAAAAGCAAGAAATGGGCAGGTGATGTCAACTGGCACTGTTAAAGATGATCCAGTCTAGTAAGATCATGCAAACTTCCTGGCTCTTGTCATGACCCCATCTGTCTTGTGGGCTTTGAGCTGGATTAAAGAATTGCGTACAAGCTATGAAAATAATCCCCCTAAGGAAACAGTCATTTGGAAGAACTACAGAAAATCTTCACTTTTGGACAAGAACTTCTTTCAGAGTTCTGGTGGTTTGGGGTTTGGCTTTTCTTTTCTTAAGGGAGCAGAGAACCACAACAGAATCTGCAGTCAGAGGCTCTACTCTCCTCAGATCCTTGGTATGACAAAATCCTCTTTCCTTAGAAGAATAAGTTCAGAGCTTAAACTTGAACCCTGAATTTTTACAGTCTTGCCAATATTGTGAGATCTCAAACACGATCACGTATCTTCACAGGAGCCTGGCAGAGACAAGCTCTCAGTTAGATTTTGAGGAGGGGTGATGTGCTGATAAAGTTCCCTCTTCACTTAAGGGTGGGTAGTGGAGCTCACCATGTGTTGTTTTTCAGGGCTCCTAAGGAACATCCAGCAGTCTCTCACTCTTGTACATTCTTCACACCTAGTTAGAAATAAACTGCTGCTTGGTTTCTCCCTTAAAGTCCTCTTATTTTCAGAAAGCAACACCCTGAGGACCACGTGTGTCCCTACAATGAACCTTCAAGGCCACAGCATGGTGTAGTGGGTACAGTTCCTACACAGCATTCATTGTTCCCACACAGGAACTTCAACCGAAGAAATAAAATTAAATTAAAGAAATTATTCAAGTGTTTGCAAGGAGCTTTTTTAAAAATGGAAAAATCCCACAGAAAACCACCATCTCACAGGCCAAGCCAGCCAACTTTAACCTGAAGCACCACTCAAGCAAAAAGACAAGCTGCAATGGTTTGTAATGTGAGTATATTAACACAAGACAAAAATTCCTGTTCCAACAGCAAGGAAAAAACAGAGCTCAGAAGACTGAAAGTTTGTCAACTTAGCCTCACAATCCATCCATCCTTAAAAACTTACAGTAGAGCCTGTCTCAATTCCCTCCATCAAAGGCTGATTAGGCTCTAGGATCTACCATTATTGCCTTTCACCTGGAGACTTAAGATTAGGGCAGAGGGTGAAAACTTGCATTGAAGGAAAATATATCTGAGGTTAGTGTTTCTTGCCCAAATGGAGAGCTTCCATAAAGAAGCTGCTTGAAGTGGTGGCTGCCATTCCACATGCTTCATTTTCCCTTACTTCCTCAGTTTTGATCAAACTCAGGACATACTGTGCCAACTCCAGCAGGAAATCTGGATTAAGCTAACAGTCAAAACCCTGATCAGATACAAAAGTTCATGTAGTTGGCCTTTTTTCCCCTCCCTTTCAAGTGGCTGCATGATCATAAGTCAACACCAGTGTGACTGGCCAAGGTCATTGTGAAACACACAGCCTATGGGCCAGGCTGAGTTTTACAGGGTGACAACTTCTCCACACCACTTAGACAAGTGTTTTATTCTTTATTCTACAAGTATACACTTTAAGCAAGTGTTTTATCCTTTATTCTACAGCCCCAAAGGAATTGTTGCTTTTGCAGAGCACAAAACAAAGACACAAGTTCAGAGAGTATTCTGAAAAACACAATGAACACAGACTTCGTGAAGTCCACTCAAAGGTTTTCCACTGTACCTAAACATGAAGTGTGCTCTCTAGATCTAAACTAGATCCCTTTTCTTAAACCCGTGGAGGCAATTTACCCTCTAAAGTAGCCACTTTTCATACAGTAGCTCAGAAGAGAACATGCAAGATATCTCCGTGAGCTGTGTGGGTGCCTGACACAGCTGTGACAAGCACACTTCATACAACCCTCTTAAGATAAGGCTGCCATAGCTAAACGAGGCAGAGAAAAGGTATTCACTTGAAACAGGTTCTCATTCCTTTGACAACATCCTATGGTATGAACTTTGCTGCTCTTGCACAGTCTGGAGCAAGGGAAGGACTCACATCCCCCAGCCACCACCAAGTGAGTGTGGGAATGCAGTGGGAAAGGAGGATGCTGCTGCTCGGCTGGGCTGGCATTCCCCCTGGCCAGAGCAGGCTGGGAGGCTGGGCACCCACAGCACCACGTACTGTCTGTGCCTTGCCCGCAGCAGCTGCAGCGCCAGCGGACAAAAGCTCCCACAACCTCTCCGAAGCTGAATTTGCAGCAACACGTTGCTCCTTATGGAAAAAACCACAACATGCTCATTTCAAAGTAGCCAGCTGGTGAGAAACAACAATACCGAGAGGGGAAAAAAAAACACAAACCACTTAGCACCACTTCCCTTTCTTTCTCTCACACGGAGTTGAGAAGCTTATATTAATTGCAAAGCATGAGAATCTGAACAAACACCCTCCTTGGGTAACCAGGGCCAACTCCAGGAAAATATTTGCATCTATGAGATGTGCAAGTTGTGCAACCAGCAAAACATCAAGACAGATAAGGCAGGGACCTTTCATTAGGATCTACAGAAACTTGCAACTCTGTAGTGCTGACTCAGGCTAAGACAAGCTACTTTAGTTTTCTCTCCGTTGCTCTAGCCTTCACAGGGGAAATAACATCAGCCAAATTCATATCCAGTGTGAAGCCACTAGACAGTATTTGCAGAGCTGAATCAGAAACCAAAGCAGCCTTTCAAGGACTACCAGAGGGAAGTGGGTTTCATGCAGTGGGAGTTCTCTTCCCACCCTAAAGGTAAAATCTTAAGGAAGTTCTTGGTTGCAATAAGGTTGGGTCTACCATGGACACAAAAGGCAACTTGATGGTATTACACAATTTCCCATGCCCAAGGCTTGATATGGCCTTGTCTGCCTAGATTTAATTACATATATATGTTATTGGGGAGTTAGGAGAGTTAGTTAGAAGGTCATATAGTTACAAAACCTTTGTGAAAGGAATGGAGGGAGGGAGGGATGGATGCTGGTTTCTCCCATCAGCTTTCAAAGACCCGTGTGTGCACCTGTTCAACCAGGAGAGCAAACAGCTGAGTGACACTGCTGCAAATCTTCCAGAGACCTATAAACCATCTCCTGTTGACAAGGCAACCAGCATGTTGCTGTTGGTGGCAAAAATTAACCAGTAAAAAGTTCTGTTTTGTCACAGTGCATCCAGCCAGCAGCAGGCTGATGCCAGCAAAAGGCCAGCCCTAAGCACCTACCTAGGAATGCACGGGAGCTGCGAGGACCCAATGCTGTGCCAGGTGCCTCCCTGTTGGGACTCTCTTCAAACACTGTCAGCTGTTTACTGTACCAAAGGTCAGAGGGAAAAGACAACAAGGAAAGTATCAGAGATAAAACATGTGGTAACTGCAAGCCCTGATATACCTTTCTTACTGAATTAAAAACCTCCTGAGCATTTTCATACTTGCCTTCTCTGTTCTCTAGAAGCATGAGACGAAAATCACAAAAGTTTGTGGTGGACACCTGTAGCCAGGAAAGACAGCAGGGAGAGATCAGATGCATTGTGAAGTGAGGAAAATGCACCATATAATGGAATATAAGGTAATTTTTTGCCTTTTTCTGTAGCACAGTATGTGTGTTTCCCACCTAGGACCAGCCAGAAATTCCACCTCTAACAGACCTCCAGCTATTGTAAAGTTTGAAGTGACTGCAGTGCACACACTAGACAGACCCTCCAGAGCAGCATTTAATGGGTGTCTGAAGTGATGGGAATTATAGCATGAGTATCAACAACAAAAAAAAACTGGGGTATAAAACTGACTCCTTTTTTTCTTCAGGGTTGTAGCACTGAATCATGCTGACAACACAGGCACGAGATGCAGGGTAAAGACTCTGGCATGGCACCATCCCCTACTGAGCAGGCTTGCAAACAGCTGTCAGCACAGGGACTCAGAGGCTGAGTTCAAGCTCTGTGGGCTCTTGCTGTGGACAGATTTCTCACTCCCAAAACGCCTAGCATACTGCATTTCTGCCACCGGGCTAATTCTTCCCTAGCAAAAGGCATGATGGAACAAGTGCTCCAAATCAAAGGGGAAACTCAGCCAGTCAAGAAAATCCTCCCCAGGCAATCAGGCTTTATTCCTTTCAGTTGGCTCAACTTCATTTTTCTAGTTCCTTCAAGAACAGCTCTAGGCCTCCTCCAACCCACTCCCTGCAGACCATGGCAGGGTCTTCAGAGAAACCATGAAGGTTCAGGTCAAATGGGATACAATCTACAGAAACTCACTCCACCATCCTCAAAGCCACAATATGGCATTTAGCAGTGCTTCGGTGTTAGGAAAAAGGCCCTCCCCTAACAGAAAGGGTTTTACCCACCATGCCTGGAACACCCAGACATGCAGCCCTTTTTGAGGCACTGGAAGGCTCCTGCTGCTATCACCTGCTGAACTCCCCTGCCATTGTTTCAGCTCTAGATTTAGAGGTCTCATGTCTTTCCCCACTCCAATACAACACCTATTTGGGCACAATGCAGGAGGTCAGGAGCTCCTGAGAAGTACTCAAGTAACCCCTAAACCCTGTCAGCAGCTACTTGGCCTCAGTATGAAAGGATGAGCCAAGGACAAAACTGTTCCATTCATACCTACACTTTCTGCCTTCACTTGTTTAAAATATCCCTTGGTCCAGAGCTGGGACAGGACTGGAGCTCTGCCCTAGGAGCACCTCTGAGAGGTGTTTAACTCAGTCTTCCAGTTGCTGTCTAGATGACATCCCTCTCCTCCACTCTTGGCCAGCAAGGAATCAAAGTGAAGGGTGGCTTCTTGACCGAAGGAAGAGGAACATGCTTACCAGCCAAGGACAGACCACATTCAACAATCTTGCCTCCTTTTAGTGCTACCCCAGCATGCTCAGTGCAGCTAGTCAAGGCAGGGCTCATCACGCCTACAGCACAGACATGTCCACAAGAGCCCATCACCCAGAGCCTCTCTATCATCAATGAGCACAGACAGGCACAGTCTGCCCAATCTGTTTCAGCCATCCACCTGCATTACAATCGGGTAGAGATGCTCATTTCCTCTGCTGCACGTACAGGGGGACTGAGGGGCTGGGATGTTAGATGCCAACATCTGCACAGGGGAATTGCACCCTGACATTCCCCATCTTGCACTTTACTGGTAAGCTTTTCAGAGAGAGACTACCTCGCCCTGCACCTAACATGAAAGCACTTCAGTCCCTAAGGCCTGAGGGTAACACTACACTTCAAGTGGGAGATGAGAGGCCCATGCCCTTAAGTGTTTACCATCAAGAAAACTTCACAACACCTCCTCTGTAATGATGTTCCAAGTGGTTCCAAATAATTTTGGGGATGGCTGAAGAGAAGGCAGAGCTGCAGGTCTCAGCCTGCCCCTGTGTTAGCAGGTGAAGAAAGAAGAACATCCCAGGCACCAAACGCTTTGTGCCGTGAGAACTCAGAGAGCCTGCAAGGCTCACTTCGTGCCTGTCAAGAGATGCACCATGACAGACAGGGAAGGATGAACACATGCAGCAAGGCTGGGTCAAGGATATGGGAGAGGACTGCAATTTCTTCTAGTAGAGAAACTTGGGATTTACAGGCCAGCCTTGAAGACTCTTCTTTTCATGACTTCTGATTATACAATCTTTTGGGGCAGGTAACACAGGAGCTTGATGCAGACTACTGCAAAATAATGAGTCTAGGGGCAGGAAGCCAGAGCAGATGGCACATGTTAAATGGAGCTGTCATGCTGTTGGGCTGGCCAGGGGAGAGATGGAGGAGGTGTTCTGAGATTTGTGAAGCCATCAGCCCTTGTGCTACAGAAAATAACAAAATTAAGCTCAGATGGGGACTGCAGACAGAATAACTTCCCTGAGAACAGGATGCATGGGGGAGAAGTTGCTACAAAGGGCCCCCAAATCAAATAGGGGGCCTCAAATAAAAACAAAAAGCAAGCATAGAAGAGACTGCACAACATTCACCCAAGGTAGGACTGAACTGAAGGGTTCAGAAGAAAATGAGAAGTTTAATTCAGCTCTCTGAAAGGTTGACTTACTGTTGGCAGAGCTTTTTCTTCCACCCCAGCATTCAGTTGTCACCAAACTCACAGGCTCCTACCTCAGATTTTAAACATTATCTCTTTGCATTCTAATCCCAACAGTACTTGCTCCCCATGCCCCAGCAGAGCAAGCCATGCTGAGAAAGTGTGACTGCTGGTTGTCCACCTCCACGCAGCAGCTGCCAGTCACATCCAGTTCCTCAACACAACCCATTTGATTATTTTGATCTGTTCAGGTGGTAGTGTTCTTTCTCTTTTTCTTCTCCTCTGGATTTCTTCTCAAATTGCTCTAAGCTGCAAATTGAATAAACTAATTCCAGGTGCAGAGACTTTGCAACAAAGGAGATGAAAACCTGAACTGACCTGAGAGATACTGCACTGCCCACCAGCCCAGCCACTGCAGTCAATAGAGTTCAACCAACTTCAGTTGAATAGGAGCAAGACCTTGCAATCCTGTTGCAATGCAATTGTACAGCTTGCCAAAAAAACCCCCATGTACATAGCAGCATGCTCTGAGAAAGCCCAGCCCTCTCCCAGGCACTCAGCTTCCCACCTCTTCACAAGGAGCACACTTCAGATAAGCAACTCTATACATCCTTTTTTTTAAACTGTACCTCTTCCACTAAAACTCAGGAGCGCTTTCCTTACCCTTCTCAAGAGCACCCTTGTTTTCCCTTTCCAAGGCAATTGCCTTGTGTTTCCTTTAAAACAGTAGAAATTTCAAGCCAGCTTTTACAGCTCAGTTTGCATCCATGGATCGGTGACTACAAACTCCAACTATCTGCCCTAGGCCTTTACAGATCCCCAGCCAGGGACCTACCTGTACCTTATGGGCTGTAATCCTCCCCCATCTCTAAAGCTGGCTAGTACCAGAGGCTCCTCCCTCAGAGATTCACCACCAAAACCTCCCTTGTTGCCACAGCAAGGACTCAGCAACGACTGCCCTGTTTAGAATATTTGAACAGGCTACAGCCCCACTGGAATCAAAGGAGGAAGACAAACCTAAATCCCAGGAATTACACCTCTGCATGGGTGGTTTCATCTCAGCAGCCTCCCTTTGCTCACCATCAGTCGTGAAGAGGTTTATCATCCACTCCATGGTTGCTCTGAATTACCCCAGAGGTGAGCATATTTCAGCAACAAATTAAACTGTCACGATACATTCCTTTCTACACTGTTTTTTAGAACATGTGAGCCCTGGCTGCCAAAGAATTGTTTTGGAAAGATTAGATTAGGTGCCTCGGAAACTGCTTTGGAAAAAAAAAAGTAAAGGGTTTTTGCTTCTTGAAGAAACCCACTTTTTTTTTTTTTTTTTTTCCCTGGGAAGTTTGTTTTGTTTTTTAACCTCAAATTTTCAGTCAACTGCATCTTGTTTTTTAGATCTTTCCACAAAAAGTGCCTCGGTGCAGATGACCAATAGGGAGACTGCTCATTTTGCAATCATCTGCCACAAATGAAGATCCTAAAGCCCTCTGATTTTAAAAACAATCCCCATCCAGAGGCTTCCAACACTTCTATTCAATTGACCAAATCTTCTTACTGTTTTTCCAACTCATAACAAGACACTCAGTTTTACCAGGGGATGTCTATACATTTCTTCAGACACAAACCCCACTTACAGCCTGGAAGATTGACATGCAAAGAACTGCCATCCCAGCCCAGCACTCACATCACTTCTAAGACCAGACACCTAAAATATTAAAATAACAGTCAAGACAGCCTTGCTTGAAATGATAAAAGGAAACAAACCCCCACCTTCTCAGGGTTCATTGTGATAAGAAAGCATTTCTCTCATCAGAAAATCAGATTAGCAACACGTCAACAGCTGGGTGCTGAATCTTTTGACACTCATCAGTTACCAAAGGAAATGGGAAGCTGACCTTGCAGTCGAAGTGCCAGACTAGGACAACAATTTCTGTTCTCAGCTCTGCTCTAGGCTCCTCCTGTTCATGTGAATTTTCATTCCCCAATTCCCAGCTGTAAAACAAAGGGTTGTAATAATGTCTCTCCTCTCCCTGCTCAGTGTGTGCCCCAGCCATAGGCACTGGTAGATACTTGGCCATTTTTCACTTTCTAGCAGATATGAGGGGCAGCCAAGCCTGGACACTTCATAGACTGGAAAGGGGTGGCTGCTTGAGATACACACCACAGAGGAAGAAGAACAGTAGAGGTATAAACCAATGTCTACTGAACAGAGATTAATGTGTTCATCATAGAAAGAGTGTGAAGCAGAGGACATCTTATCAGGTCCCTGATAATCAGGTGCAGTAATTGTGGGGATCAGATGACTATAATTTGCTCATGAATCAGAGATTTCCACCCTCACCCATGTACCTCCCTGCTTTGCCATAGACCTGGTAAGACCTTGCACGTGTCCCTGTGACTATGAGCCACACCAGTACATGGCTTTGTTTCTGTGGAAAAGCAGGGTCTGAAGCACTTCTCCACATCTAGATCTGACTCTCTCACACC
>JANPWX010000102.1:1271991-1389692 GCA_024734555.1 Trochalopteron elliotii
CGCACCCGAGGGGAGGAGAAGGCCTGGCGGCCGCCGCTCCCACAGCCCGCCCTTTCCCGTGGGACTGCCCGGGGCTGTGCTGCCTTTGTCGGCGCCCCACGGAGGCGTTCTGGGGAGGAGGACCAGAGACCCCTGAAATGTAGTATTGATTGCCAGTCACGGTCCTGCCTGATAACGCGATGCGCTAAACTCGGCTCACAGGGGGTGCGTTTATCTGGCCCCTGGAAATGCTTAGAAAAATAGATTACTCCAAATTATTCAAGTGCAATTTAAGGCCACAAAAGAAAAGACACCTGAATTGACTCTGTATAAGGCAGATGGGGTTCAGTTAGGCTTAGCAGCAGAGAGATGCACTGTCTGAGCAGAATTACTGCAATTTCAGATGAAGGTCCAAGCATGTCGAAAGGCTCTTGTCTGATCCTATTTGGGTCCCACAAGGAGTGCTGCTGAAGCAGAGCTAGTAAATATTGATGGACTCAAGGTTCATGTCCTGAAATTGGGTCTGTCAATGCAGTGCTTCCCGTTCTGTCACAGCACACCAGACATTTTCTACTGTGGTGCACCATGATCCACCTATTACTATTTGGAAACTGGATAGTGGATTGCATAGTCACTGTATTATCCAGCAGCTTGCAGAAGTAATCAAACTTTGATGCAGAATATGATGTCAAATAAAGTACACATTCCTGGTAATGGAAAAGCTCTGTTCTCTCTCTGATGTATGTTTCAAGCACACTTTCACAATTTATTGTTTCCATTAAAAAGTATTTAGTAATCTGAAAATCGATCTAAAAACCATTGTTCTGGATACTACACTTGACACATAGTAAAAAGAAAGCTCATGCCCTGCAGAGCTTGTAGCAAGAGGAGATTAAACATGTTTTAAGGATACCCGTTGAGAGAGCTGTGCAGGTTTTCTCAGGTCTCACAAACGTGTTGCACCAGCGCAAACAAACCTGCCAGAGCACTTTTCCAAAAATCAGCACGCAAACAGACAGGTCCAAACAAAAAGGCTGAAGCTTTAACCTACCTCAAAACTCTTCCCTTGCTTCTAACAAGCCCTCCTGACTCTGAGTGACCTCTCGGTTGTGCAGAGAAGCGAGGCCCGCAGCTCACGGAAAGCCGGCATCTCTCCCGAGGAGCCGAGGGCAGAGCAGCGGCGCACACAAAGGTGATGGGTTTCTCCACAGGCAGACACACGCACGCACCGCGCACCGCCTCTCCGGCCTACCTGTCTCGTCTTGTTTTAGCCCTTTCTAACGAGCAGGCAGGCTACTGGAGCATGCAGAAATCTTCCTTTTTGAAGCACCCTGAAAACAAGGCTTGTATTTTTGGGTACCTAGGTGGCCCAGAAGAACGTGTCAGGAAGGAAGCACCAAATAAATAGTAAAATAGTCACAGCTATGGGGGAACCTCTGTTTCACATTTCTTGGGCTTCTCAGTGACCTACAAGAACCAAGAAACACCAGGAGACTGAAACTGCCTCTCACTTGCTCATTCTTCAGTGCCAGATCACATCAGGCTGTAAGATACCTGAGGACTATTTGTTTGCATACTGCTGTAAGACAGAGATGGGATCACCTATTGGTGAGTCATAACCATGCAATCACGGAGGGGTGATGGCACAGACTTGCAAAGACACAGAGAGAGTGATAATAGCTTAAAAGTGACTTCTTTCCCCTTCTTATTTTTGATTAAAAAAGCAAAATATTAGGACTAGATCCTCAGCTGTGGCAAAGCAAAGTATCTCCATTGCTTTAGTCAGAGTGCAGATTTACACTTTCTGAGGTCATAGCCCATTCTGTTTGTTAAAAATTGTTTGTCTTGAGCAGATTATTCCTTCCTTTCTCTAAACTTGAGTTTAATTCCTGGAAAATCTCTGGCTTGCAGTGCTCTAACTGTTGTAAGCCTTGCTTGACAGGAAAGGAGAGCTAATCAAATACTGGGTCCACTGGCATGCAGAACAATGCAGAGCAATAAAGGAAAATGAGAGTATCTTAGGTCCTTACTGCCACAGTAAAACTCCAAAAACAAAATGTGCAGTGGAGTTGAAAAGCTGTTCCATCATTCCCATACCTTCAATTTTTCATGATTGTTTTCACCAAACTGTATGTAGCTTGCAGTTGGAAGGCCATAACTCATAGACGTGCTTCTCTTGTCATGGCTTTTTGTACCAAGACTCTAAATTCAGTCTGTAAAGGTATATTACTGATTTTTGTAGGTGCTGTGACCCAAAATTAACTCCTTGATATTTTCACTCCCTCTTTAACTTCTGTAAGAGAGGAATTGTAGACAAGACACAAACTTAGGTGTTCACTGTGTGACATACAGTCATGCCAAGACCTTAGTGAGCAACTAAACTTCCTCATCAGCTACAGATCAAGGCCACATTTCGTAAATTAGAGTCTTTTTTTTGACTTAGAAACACCTAAGTTGAGTTATTCTTTCTGTCTCCCTAGTAAAAAAGTCAAAAGAACATGAAAAGGTCTTCTTGTGATCATCAAAATCATCAGCAAAGTAGGTAAGAGTAATTTTTTAGCTTCACAAGGATACATACTTAAATACATCCAGATATGCACCATATATTTTTGATATACTGGAGGGTTTATCAGTTCTCAGCAAACACGGAGAGTAGATTAGTGGTGTCAGTTGCTATTGTTGTTCTGGGTCTCCTGTTCTCACCGTATCTACAAGTTCACCTGACTTTTAATCATGCAGTTTACTTTCTGGTTCTTTCTATGGCTTTTAAGCTCACCCTAGTCTGTTTTCCTGGATGCACACTTTTTCTGTGTAACCAAAACTTTCTTGGAAAGTATTTGCAAGGAAGGCTCTTTCACTGTGCTCCCTTTAACAATGTCTCTGAGAGCATACTGAGAAAAGCAGGAATCTCGGTGAGTTTTGCTTCCCCATTGTACCATATTCTTCAAGATTTTTAAATTTAGTTCTCCTGCAGATACACTAGACTCTAGAAACCTGCAAGTCCTTTTCTCATACTGGGATGTTTTCTTGCTCACCTCTCCGTGAGCTTAGAGGCTGAGTAGTGTCATGGCAGAAAGCAAACTGATAAGCAATCGACTTTTTAAATTTTCTCTCTTTCTAGGGAATGCAAATTGTTTCCTTGTAGTATCTGACAGAGTAACACAAGTAACTTGCTATGGCAACTAGCTTATGGAACAGAAAAAAAAATATCATTACAAGGTGCTTTGTTACTATAACAGGGAAAGAAGCTGAGACCTTATCAGTTTTGTTCATTTGCGTGTCATGCATCATCTAGGTAGCAGAACCTGTCAGTAGAAGTTTGTGTTTGACTGAGTGCAACTCATCTGCCTTGTGGGCCTATCTGATACTTGGATCAAAGCTGAAGTGCAGTCAGAAGGAAAGAAGGAAGTGTTCAGAAGAATTGAAACAAGACTGGCTTCTCAGAAACACAAAGACAAATCCATTTCCTCAGCAAGCTGATGCAACTCTGAAGATGCCAGTAAGGGATGAACTAATTCTGAAATTAATTTGGCTTGCATTCTCTGACAGTCTCCATTATTTTGCTGTCCCTTTTTTTTTTTTTTTTTTTTTTTAAAGTGAAGTAAGTCTGCAGATCTGTAAGTATTTTGGATTTACCTGGGACAAACGATGGAATGGGCTTGCAAAGTCTGTCCTCAAACCCATTCTCTTTACAGGGATGCTTCTGGGAAGGACAGACTCATTGCCACTCAGCTTGCTTGGGTTAGTGAGCGAATTTAGAAATGGCAAAGGGAATCAGCTGAGGGCAGAGGGAAAACCCTCGCAGAAACCACTTTGGGAGGAAATAAAAACTGAGTTTTGTTAACTCAGAGGAGGACAATTTTGAAAACTGTTGTTTGTGCACAGAGGCCAGAGGAACTACCCTGTGCTGAGGACAGGCTATTTTGTAGATCTGGAGTGGCTCTAGGGTATGCTTTATGCTGGAGCTGGAAAGGATATCTTCTGTGGGACAGATTTGAAAAGTGAAGGAAAAGCTGAGAGTTTTTTAATCCCTTGACTACTGATTTAGGCCACAAGTAACACAGCTCCATGTGATGGACTGAAATGTATTCTCTCCGTTCTATTTTAAAAACACTCTCTCCAAGTTAAAATTTATGCTGTTCATGCACTAGTATTAATGCTTGAGAAACAGTGGCCAGCTTTCTGATCTGCCTGGGGCCTAGCTGAATTCACAGGTAAAATTCTCATGACTCATGGATCATTCTCTTCTATCTTTCTGGTGAGGTCGTAGAGAAAATACTGCTACATTACAAACCCTGACAATAGCATGACTTGGAAAAAAGCCTTTGAAAAGAAACTCTTAATGTATCAGATAAATCTATGTGAGATGCAAAGCTAGAGTTCATTCTTGACAATGAATTCTTATACTGTGAGTGACTATAAAAAGACTTGGGAAAAATCTGAGTCTCCCGCAACACAAAGAAACCATGAGATACGTGAAAGTCATCTCAAAGGAACCATGCTAAAACTGTTCAACACTATAATTTAACACAGTCTCCTAGAGACTGGGAAAAGTCAGCAGGCTTATCATTACTGCAGGTTGTACCAAGAGAGATATAGCCACAAGAGACATCACAAATGTTAAATGCCACAAGTGTGTACTGGCATCTCAAAGGCCTGGGAATCTTAGAGATACCCAAGACTTGGAAGCAGCAGTCTAACTGTTAAAAAAAAAGACCAGTCAGTCCTGGCTGCAAAGGGTTTTTAAGACTGACACTGAACTGGAAAGATTTTCTGGAATAATCAATTAACAAAAGAAAACACTGAATTAATTAATCAATCCTCAATAAATCAACACAATCTTCCTCTGTATCATCTTCAAAGACATGACATTGCTTCAGATGATCCAAGCAGTGAATGGACCACTTTGTTTTTAATCCCCAAAATAATGACATTAATATTGGATTAAATTCTACTAAATAAGAGTGCTCAGGCTTCCTTCAACCAAACCATTTCAAATGTTGCAGACGATTCTCGGTGGGCAGAGCAAAGTTGTGACTTCTGGAGCATTATCTGATCCAGGACAAGATCTTTCTTATGAAGGATTTCCTTTCTGAAATAAGCAAGGCAGCATCTTGCCAGGTGCCTGGCTTTTGCTCCACCAAAACTAGAGAGAGAAAAGATTCCTGTCGACTGAAATAAATTTTGCTAACAGTTGGATTTGATCAATTTTGAACTGAGAATAGAAACTTGCAGAGACGATGCTCTGGAATCGCAGAAATGAAAGGCTTTGTAATCAGAGCTTGGAAGTGGAAGGAGATTCATGTTCCATAGTTTAAAAATACAGACAGCTGCTGATTCCTTTTTTTGCTATTAAAAACCCCACAACCCAAACACACACACACACGAAAGACATATTTCAAAGACTGGTCATTTCCCAGTCAGCCTCCTTGTAGAGACACTGCAAATGAATAACTATCACATCTCCCTAGAGGTGGTATGCCATAGTTGGTAACATGAGGCCCTTCCCTGAGTGGATGATGGGGTGGTTGGACTTCGGATTTTGCAGTGGGGGGGTGAGCAGGGGGGTAGATGAGATATGGGTTTGATCTCTGGGTATTTACAAGCAGTGTGGCCTTCTACAACTGCCTGCTAGTTCCAGTCTGATCTGAAGCCCACTGCCCTCTGCAATGTCCCATTTGTTCCTGTGGGTGTTTGCTTAAGCCCCCAATAAATTTCTTTTTGGCTATTTGTGCTTTTTCCAGGGAGTCGTAGCTGATCATGTGGTGAATCTGGAGCCTGAGTTACTTAGAAATGACACTGATTCTTTCATGAAATGCCCCCACCTCATCAAAAGTTGCCAGGGTTGGTGAGGTCCTGTGTCTCCCTCCACTCTCTGCTGAGCCTGCCAGCATAGATCAGCAAGGGTCAGCTACAGTAGGAGGCCTCGTAATGCAGAAATCTGCAAGTTGGGAGCCATGCTGATTTTCCTGGCAGTGGCTTCCTGGCATATGTACAGGAGCTTTTGTTAGCTGTCAGCCTGAATGGAATGTCAGTCATTCCCTTGGAGCCTGATCTTCAGATCACTGCACTCTGAGAGAGGGCTTTTGCCTTCGTCTTCATACAGCAATAACTCAGGTCTTTGGAAGCTGGAAGCCTTATTTTTTCTTAAGAAGCCCTTGTGATATTTAGTCCCCATGTGATTTTCTTTTTCAAACTCTACAGAAGAGTTTGAACCCTTTGCAACTGATATGCTACCAGTTTTTTTTATGGGACAGTTTGGATCACTTACCATGCTCTGGGTCATCTGTCACTTTTGCTGGCAGGAGCTAGATTTCCAGAGTGGAAGTGGGATGAGTTGCTAAGGGATGTCTTGTGCTCTATATCATTTCTGCATTCACTGATGTGCAACAGATTTATATGTGTAGTTCAAGGCCTCTCCTTACCAGATGAGTTTGTACTGAAGTCTCAGACCATCCCACATGTTCTCCTGGAGAAGACACTAAGATTATTAGTATTCTTTCTAAAATAGTCTTCTTCATCAGCTAATGGTGATTTTCTTCCCTTCAGCATCAAAGAACTATTGCTAACTATATCTCTTTCTTGCAGAAATTTCAAAAGAGTGTTGCACAGCATGATTCAGGCATGCACACATGGTAGAACTAGATAGAATTAAAGACATTTGTGTTTATCCAGTTAAACTACTGGTTCCTTTTCCTTTGACTGTTTTTTAATATACTGGCCACACATTGTCTCTAATCCTGCCATGCAGCCCTCCTTCTCATCATCATGCTCAAGCTGCTGAGACTTTCCTTCTCTTCTGTTAAGCCCCCCCCACTAAATTCTGGTTTTCCTTCTACTGTAAGGAGATGCTCTGAGCCTTGGTTGCTATCTATGCAAGCAAGTAAAGTTGATGTGAAGCAGAATAAAATAAAATAAAATAAAATAAAATAAAATAAAATAAAATAAAATAAAATAAAATAAAATAAAATAAAATAAAATAAAATAAAATAAAATAAAATAAATAAAATAAATCACCCTGTATACTGGAGAGGAGGATAGACTCCAGCCTTCCCAGCATCTCTCTGCTTCTTCATGCTCTTGACACTCCCGTATATGCTCTATTCCTACCCAAGCTTAGTAAAGC
The DNA here is from genome assembly GCA_024734555.1 of Trochalopteron elliotii. NCBI lineage: Eukaryota > Metazoa > Chordata > Aves > Passeriformes > Leiothrichidae > Trochalopteron > Trochalopteron elliotii. The sequence continues at coordinate 1,279,097 of JANPWX010000102.1, forward strand.
TTGCTTATCTGGTCCCTTTCCATTACAGATAGGTGTTTTCCTCTGTGGCAGCCTCTTCCTGATGCTCTTGTGCAGTGTCTCCAGGTCCCCCTTCATCCCTTTCTGTGATTACCTCAAATACATGCTGCTGCAGTAACCAAGTCCATAGGTGACCTCAGCCTTGAGGTTATTTATAGCAAAGGTAGACACTGTCCTGCAGTGCAGCTGCTCATTGTCAGAACTAAAGATCCTGAGTTCTAGAGCTCCCTGGGAGCTTATGGTGGTAGTGGTGTTCCCACATCAGGTGAGATCCAGGTTAGATATTGGAAGGTTTCCTTGGCAGTTAGGCTCTGCTCTTGGGTCACTGTCTTGCCTAGGCTGTCCTGAGAGATCCCTAGTAAAGGTGAAGGGCACAGTCCTTCCACACTAATGCTTTCAAGAGCAGCCCTGGGCTAGAAATCATCCCTTCAGTCAGAGATGTGACATAGTTGATGTCTCCAGGGTTATTTCTACACCTATTTCACACAGATTCTCTTCTTGCTGTCAGTTACCCCTTGTCTTATTACAGAACTTTCCCACACTGAAGCCATATAGTTGACCACAGCATCTTGGGGTTTTTCTGCAGTTGGGTCATCCCCTTTCTTCTGCTGCTTTTCCATTAGGGAAGGTGAAAAGCAGAAGAGGACCTGCAGTTACTTGCATCTTACAGGGCTGGTGCAGGTCCATTGCATGTTTCTAGGTAACTTTTCAGGCCGATGTTCATGAGCTCAGCAGTGGTGTGAGTCTGTGTGTGTGTGTGCAAATCATCCAGATACTTTCTGGGGACTTTCAAGGGGCCAATGCTACACAATTCAGAAGTCAGACCCTCCTGAAACATTCTTAAGCTGAGATGCCCAAGGCAACATATTGCAAATTTCTTCCCTGGTTTCAGACTCATGACTTTGTGCTTCCCACCATCAGTCAGCAGACTTCAGTTGGGGAAATTCTGAGGTTAACTTATGAAAATACTCATCACAAATGTTACATGAATCCAAGTGATTGATGGAATTTCAGCCGTTGACTATCATAGCTTGTGTTAATCTACAGATGTTGTATTAACTCTGAGCAATTTCCCAGTTCTCATTAGCAGTTTGCTTTGATAGGGGTAGAAAGTGTTAGCTGCATTTTCCCTTCAGTGAGCTGTTTAATCATTAGAGCTTACTGGCAGTGGGATTTGGGAGACTTACGTGATCACAAAGTGAATTAAGTGAACAATACCCTCCCTCTGGCTTCTCTGGGACAGTGCACAGGGAAGGGAATGGGTTCAGAGCTGCTGTTCCCCATTTATGCAGCACTGGTGTGCTCCAGTGAGGAGTAAGCAGGAAGCTGCTGCCTCCTTAGTCAAGATCATCCTGGTTTTCAGGAGCACACTCCAACTGCCTCTCCTGCAGATCAGCACACGCCAGTGAACTTGTTGTAGCATGTTTAGCTGCATGTTTTTGTTGGCTTACTGAGGTCTGATCCAAAGCTTACTGCAGATACAGGGAAGATTCATGGACTTCTTCAGTGGCCTTTGGTCTACTCTGTGGAGGCAAAAATACAACTGTGATAGATACATGGGTGAGTGAACCCTACATTACCACCACATTTCACTCTGAGGAGTGGCAAAAGGGATTCTGCAGCCCAACCTTGTGCGTCCCAGAGCAGTAAAAGCAACATGAATCTTATTTAATAAGTAATTCAAAAGCACTTTCTGGTTTGTGAATCATCTGCATCCCAGACTTTCCGAGGCTCTTGGATAATGAGACAAGAACAGTGCAGCTTCTGTAGTCATTTCTACCTGCTCACTGGGCTGCCAGCCTGCTCTGGCCCTAATTTTGAGCTATTCTTTTAAACTGCTCCGTGCCACTAAGCAGTTCTCATCCAGACATCTCAGACATGAAGTAATCCTCCCAGCTTTTCTATAAAAAAAAAGCCAATTACCATTAAACCTGTTTTACAGGTGGGTAGGCTGAGCTCCAGTCTGCCTGAGATCACAAAGTGTTATTTAGGGCCAAACTGCCTGGGCTGACACATTGCTGCAGCAGGACTGACCGCTTTTGTTAGAGGAAAAGAGTGTCCAGGCAGAGGGAGGGCTGGCCTCTGTTTATGTGCATGCTTTGCATGTGGCTATGGAGCACATAAACCTCAGTGGCTGCGTGGCTGAAATCCAGGTGTCCCTCAGATGAAGATGCAGGTGTCAGGTAAACTAAAACGCCGTGCTCTGCTCTTTGTGCTGAGCCATCCGGCAGGTGGGAATGCACAACTCTGCCTGATTGCTTATGCCTGAGTCACCTCCTTCAGCATTTGCCACTGCCTAGCATGTTAGCATGCTGCCTGCTGGATAATAAATGACTTCATCTGCTGCAGCAGTGAGGATACTATTAAAAATTAACCCTGGGAAATGGTCCTGCATATTTTTTTCAGTCAGACCCAGACAAGGGGGAAGAGGAGAGGAATGCTGTTGAAATGGGATTTGCAGAAAAGGCAGGTGGTGAGTTTTTAGTAATGGGGATCATTCAGGCTTCAGTTTAATCACTGCAGTTGTTGGCAATCAATGATCAAAATTCAGAGGGCTTAAGGCACTTGATGAAGTTAAAAGCAGTACAGTTAGAAAAGACTCAATAGGCATATTGTAGAGGAGGTCAAAGAATGAGATAAATGGGGATTACTGTGCTGACATGTAATTTATGACCCGTTTGCAGAAATAAATGAATTCATCACGTGGATGTTATTACCACTGGTAAAGAATGATGCCTGTAGATGAAACAATCCCCAGTTTTGGTTTATGTATTACACACCTTTCTCATAGTATCACACTTAGAACCTTGCCTTACCTATAGCAGCATGCAGAATATATTTACAGAAGTGAAGGATTTGTATTAAATGTCTCAGGAAACAGAGCAACTGACAGACAGATATTTCATTTTCTTGGCTTCTCTTGCCTCCAGCACCCACACAGTATCCATCAAATTGTCTGGAGTCAAATCCTCACAGGCTGCACTTGAAGCTCGGGCAAGAAGCCAGCCTGGTTTAGAGAGCAAAGTCCTGTCTGTCCACACGCACTTACCACTGTCTGTGTGCTGCAGTCTGGAGCAGGGGAGCTCAGCCTTCTGCTCAACAAAAAATACCCCTTTAACTCCCTTTGCATTGTTCCAAGAAAGGGATTTGGTCTGAAGCCTGCAGGCGCATGTATTAATGATTCCATTGTTGACACAAAAATTGCACCTTGTCCCAAGACGTCATTCAGCTGGCTTTGGTCCAGCAGCAAGCAGCACGTCCCATCCTGAACCCATCCTGAGGGACATCCCAGCTCCTTGAGCTGCTCCATTCATGGATGGGTGGTACCTATAGATGGTCTGGATGGCAACACAGGCTGTAAGGCCAGGTGCACTGACTGTGCAAGCAGATCTGCCCTCTGGCTGGCATGCTTTTTTTCCAGAAGCATATTGTGGCTGCTGATTTCACAAATGTACTGTGATATGACAGCACCTATCCAAGGGCCAAGTGAGGTCTGCATGTTTGTCCTGAGTCACCTGCTCATCTCCATGTGGCAGATGTATTTTAAGATGTTGGGCTTAAGCAACATTTCCTGCTGCAGCAGGAAAAACTATATAAAGTTCCTTCATAAACAGTGTTACAAATTTGCTGGATGAAAAGTACTCAGATATTGCTATGTCCAAATTGGAGACAATTCCTACTCTAAGATCTTTCTTTACCTGTGTTATTTACAGAACCATGGCTGAAATATTCCTCAGGCTAATTCCTGCATTTTATTTATTGTCTCTCCTTTCTCTCTCCATCCAGACAGAGCTTTGTCATTAGCCCTAGTCTCTGGGACATATGTATAGCTCTTGCTGCAGCCACGCATGCTGCTGGAACAAGGGTTTTATTTTAATGATTACTGACCAGGAGTTATCGCAATGGTTGTCATCAACACTACACCAAATTATAAACATGGTCTTTGGGGAGGTTTTGGAAAGCCCAATAGCTTAGAGTTAGTTTGGCACCTCTTTGCAGAGTAGATGGTGTGTGTTGAAATCACTTCCTTTAACTTCAATAGATTTGAGATCACACCCATGGTGGGGTTATTTATTTCCCTCCCCTTCACTCCCACACCCTCCAGGTCTCTGTATTTCACTCTCCAGGTTGCCAAGGGCTGTGTGTGTTGCTCATGTGTTGTGAGGTGAGTATCTCAAAGAAGAAAGAAGTGACCTGTGCAAACAGCTGTAGGCATATGTCCAGCCACCCAATTCTCTAGAAAAGGAAATTATGATCTACACCTGGAAAAATCTGCTTCCACAAACCAGGAGTTAACCAGTAAACAATGAATATACAGTTGCATCCTAGATACTTGTGTTTCCACTGGCTTTTAGGGAGAATGAGATGTATTTTTAACACCAGTTCAACTTGTAACTTGATCTGCTACTGCAGGAAGGAATCAATTGATAACTTAGATATTAGCCAGCTGCCAGTGTTCGGTACACAAGATTACTTGGGATCGTCTGTGTTAGTACACCCACAGCATAGGATAGGAAGTGACCATTGTAGGGCAGGACAGGGGAAGCTTGTGTGTATTCCAAGGAAGACAGGTTCTGCCAGTGGTGATGTGTCAGGAGTCGTTGGGGAGATACACATTTCACCTTGTCAAAAGTCCATCTCCGTTTCTAACAGTGGGAAAGTCTAGGAATGGAAAGTCTTTGCTCAGACTGTGAAGGAAGCGAATGAAGGTGAGTCACAGTACTACAGGAGCTTCATGGCTCCTACAGATAACAGTAGTTTGTGGACATGGGAGGATTCCCATTCTCAATTTCTGTCTTCTTCTGAAGGGATTTGCTCAGCCATATGCCCACCACACAGCTTAGGCACTAGGAGTCTGTGTTCAGCCTATATAAGAGTTAACCCAGGGTGTCTCCTAAAGTGTTTCAAGGAAAGAGGATGGAGTGTTTAGCCAAAAGTGCAGGCATTCAGGCCAAAGAGCAGTGATAAAGTGGAGGTTTTCATGGCCAAAGAGCTGGCCTGCAAACACGACTGGAATCCCCTGTGGAAGACAACATGCCATATTCACTGCCATGTACTGTCACCAGGGAGTGGGGCTGCTGACAGATCCAGCCTTGAAAACTGTCAAGCAAGGCTTTTGAGGTTGGTGTGAGATTTGTGTGGACTGGGGTGTGTTTTATGGTTTTCAATACTTGGAAACACTACCTGAGCATCTGTCTGGGTCTCAGCCAGCATCCTGAGTTAGGTAATGAAGCTGAATTTTTACTGAAACTTCTAGACAGTGCATAAAACATACAGAAGCATACCAATAATACATCTTTTCTCATCACTAATCTAGCTTAGCTGCTGGGATGTAAGTACACAGTCCTTTCTCTAAGCACACATTGTGCAGAATCGGAGCCAAGACTGTAAAGAGAGTGCCTGGAAATCAGGTCTCTCCTGTCATTTTGGGGACAGGGAAACATTCTTCATTCTCTGTGAGGATGGGATTCCTTCTAGTAGTCTAGAGGAAGTTATGCATGGCAATGACCCAAATATAGATGAATCCCAAGGCTTTCCAAAGAGGCTATCCATGGAAAAGGCAACCTGAGCTGCTTAAATTCTAGGAAAAATTCCAGTATGGTATGGTGGTGTGTTGCATCACTTTTCATTCCTGTATAGTATTTGCCGAAGTCAACTCCAGGCTGCCTGCAGCAGAAGCAGTTGTGTAGACTCAGGGGTTCCTTTGACAGAACAGAAAGGACCATTTTTGCCTTTGCTCAGTTCATTCACTTGATGCTGAACCAGAGGGAAGCACAAATCACATCATAAACTGGAGAGCTGAAACAACCTTGGGGATGGGCAAGGCACTTGAGGCAAAAGGAGGACTTTGGCTCTTAGAGTGTTAGGACAGGGAACTGTGTCTGCCAGGCTACAGGTGCTGGCCCTAGGATTATATGGGCAAGCACAGGGCTGCACAGGGTATGCAGTGTCTCTTCCAGTCTGCAGAATGGCCTGGCCCCTTTTATCTACCTGTTGATCTCCTCTCTTCACATCTGCAGACTGCACTCCAGCCACCTTATTTCCTGCCCTGCAGGACAGGGATTTGCTGAGGACTTTTGCCAGAGCTGCTGTCTGTATTGTGGCTCACAGTGGTGCTGTTGCTGTGATGGCTGAAAGCCCTGGTGTACATGAGCTGCATTCAGAGTAAGCTTTGAACTGTGCAAAGTGCATGCAAACTAGTGGTGTAATGGCATACAAACTGGTGCTTTGACCTGATTAAATTTTTTTAAAGCCCCAATTTCTCCACTGCTTTACATTATGTGTTGTCACACTGATGGGAAGTGAAAATAGCAATCCCTTTCTGATTTGGTAACATTTTATGGTGGGTTTGCATTGGCACAAAAAGCAAGTACACATTGGAAAGCTTCTGTTTCCCCTGTCTGAAGACAACTAGATAAATTTCACAGCTAAATCCTGCTTGGAAAAACAAACCTAAAGAGCACAGTGTGGCCACAAGTTCCTTTACACTGCAGCAAGCGATGAAAAAGAACAAATGTTGCTCCTGAAAAACTATGGAGAAAAAGTCACTGACGTAACTCCTTTCCCACATCAATTCATTTTCCCCTTAGTGTAATGTTGAAAACAAAGTTGTAACTCAATCACTGACCATGGAATTCATCCCAGAAGAAATGCAAGGACCACCAACAATGTGGTCCAGGTGTGGATTATAAATATCATCAGGAAGAGACATTCTGTGTCCCTGGGGCATTAATCCTGCAGCCAGTGCTCTTCCTTTTATATTTTGATTTTAAGCCTGCCATTTTTAAGGCTTCTCAGCAAGACTTCTCTTGCAGAGGATTCCTACCACGACAAGCACAGTGACACACCTAAACTGAATGAAGCCCTATAGCAGTACTACAGTTGTAACAACGTTGGGTTTTGTACCTACCAATTCCTTGGTAACAATTAGCATCTGGCAGCTGCAGACAAGCTTTGGACTTGTCCCATACTGTGGGACAGGATACCATACACTGGAAAAGCATATGTGTGCAGACAGCATCCTTGAGCTTTCCAAAACCAGGAAATAGTTTGACCCAAAAGAAACTAAGGAAGGTAAAGGGCCTTGAACAGAGGCACAAAACAATAATAATTTATACACAGGCATTTCAAGTTACCATTGATTCATCTTGAGTCAGGAATTATAAAACCAAGGGAGTATAAGCATACTTTTCTGGCTCTCAGTATTTTTTTCAGATAAGAAGCTTTTGTTTCCTTTTTCCTGTAAAAATGTAAAGGGAGAAAATTATTACATTTACTAATTTATTTATTTACAACTTTTCATTATAATTAAGGCAGAAATAGGAAATAAGCCCTTCTGGAATTAGGCAGCTCTGGCTCAGTGGCTCAAATATTAATACAGTGCCCTATCTCACCTTTGCTAACCCATGGCTTTCATCCCAATCAATCATCTTGACTGCACAGTAATGCAACTACTCCTGAGTAGAATCTCTTGGTCATGAACCAGAATCTGCTTTTCTAAAGCAGTAGTACAAAGGAAGGAAAGATCCCTCTGGTTTGGCCTCTGCACTGGGTATTGCTTGAAAGTAAGTGGGATTCAGCCAGAGTTCTTCCCTCCCAGCAGAGCTGAGTCAGGGTTTAAGATAAAGAGATAACCCAACACAATTGAAGCCTGTCTTAAGCTTACCTTTTCCCTAAGAGACCTTACACCATGACAAGGTACCATTTGCTGGTTTTATTGCCTTCTAGTACTCCAAAAATTTACCAAGCCAAGGAGGGTGTTCACTTTCCTTGAGCAAGCATGCAGCAGTGAGAGGAAACAGGTTGTGTCACTCAGCATTGGCTCAGAACCTTGGAAGTGCCTGGTCACCTTCAAAGGCCACACACGGTTTCTTTGTGACTTTGGTGATATCAATAGTTTGGTTCATTTGTTTAGTAGAAGCAAGGACAACATAAAACTATGAATGCCCATCTTTCAGTGTGATTTAAAATACTCTATTAAAACTGTTATCAAAAGTTTTTACAGGTCTAGTTCAGTTTGGAAAGATACAGTTTTGTACTAAATGCCAAATGTTTCCTGATGAAGCTTTCCTTTCTGATTGCAGTTTATGAATTCACATAAGCCTGTGAAAAGGAGCAAAAACAAATGCCCAGATTCATTGAATCAGAGAAGATGTTTTATTAACTGGCTTCTCTCATTGCCCTTTCTTTTCATGCCAGGTGCAGTGACAGAAAAATAACTTCAATTCAGACTCCTGTCATCCTCCGGATCTTTGGATCAGTTGTTTTTCCCTCTCAGCCTCATTAATTACTTCTGAGGATGAACTTCTAAACACCTGCTGTGGTCGAAACCGTTCTTACATCATCTCCTGAACACAGTGACTTCAGTCACATGAAATCATGATGTTAATGCCACAGTCAAGACTTCAAAGCTGTTTCTGCAGACCTGAGCTGATTTTTTTTTGAAAATGCTGCAGTAGCTGCTAGTTCTTAACCAATAGAAGAATTACCAAAGTTGTCAGTGTTCTGCTTATCATGCAATACAAGAAGATGGGAAAATTTTCTAGCAGAACCACAGTCTGGATGGGGGTGGCAGTACCGTAGGATGAGTTCTCCACTTAATCTCAGCTTAGTTTTGATTTTTGTCTTTTTGTTTAAAATGAATATCCTTGTTCTGTATTACCTACTTGAACCAGATGACCTTTAAAAGTTCCCTTCCAACTCAAACTATTCTATGATTCTATGAAATTGATAGTTGTGCTAGAAAAGGGATTCTCACAAGAGAAAAAGGTGATTACAGGGCTTACTAATGAGAGTAAGAGATCAGGCTGCTAGGGGAACTATCTTCAGAGAGACAGTTTGAATAATCTTTCAGAAGTAGGGAGACTCTGATACATATCTAAATTATTCTGATGGGGTATGTGCAATAGCAGAAAACTTTCTTCTGACCAGAAAGTCCCCTCTGGTTCTGTGTTTCTGAGTTGTAGGACAATGAAATTCTTAAATATAAATTATGCAAGTAGCAACAGCAATTATCTATTGATCAATAATATTAAACTGGATTGATTTGATGTTGCTTGTGACTGAATAAAACCAGAAGAACCAAGAAATCTCTTCTTGTAAAATAAGACTCCCAAAGGAAAATCATGTTTATCTAGATTTGCCCTTCAGAGGAGATTTCACCCAATTCCTGTTCATTTGGGTAGCACCAATGGAATTAATCCTTAACAACACATTTTGTGGAGTTCTTGTAAAGGTGAGATCAGAATCAGGTCCACTGTCTCCAGGTAGGTCCAAGGTATGCTAATTGTCAATATTAAGATTCTAAACTTTCTTGGATAAACCGAAACATAACTTTTCTTTCCTATAAAGCTTCATGAATGTACAACATGGTTCCTGGATAGAGATCACATCAGCTCTACAGTTATTAATTTACGGATTTCTCACTGACCTTAGCTCAGCTCTGGGAACGGTGCCAGCACAATTACAGTAACTCTGAATAAAGAGACATAAAGCTTCTGTATCTACCCTGAAATTGTGCCAGAATTTTCTCTTCCTCAGTGATGGAAAGATGCATTTTTTTTCAATTGGTTTCAAATAGTTCAGACTGCATTGCCCATGAGTAGATTATTTCCAGCAAAACAAGGAAAAGAAGACTACCATGCAGATGCATGCATACACAATACATGTACTCCAGATAATCTTTGGGAAGTGTGTCCCAAGAAGATGTATGTTGGGAAACTGAGCCAAGGTGATATGAGCTAGTTACCTAGAAAAAAAATGGCAGAATTGGGAATAAAATTCCAGAGACAGATGCTTGATTCAGTATTGTTTTCACTGAATCACACTACCTTCCTGGAGCACGTCAAGGCCCATTGCCTTCCTTCCTGTGAAGATGGGCAGCTGGATTGCAATGACACCAGGTGGAGCTGAGTGTGCTCATCACCTTGGAAAATCAGGCCCCTGGTGATTGTCTCTGATGTTAATTGACCGTCAGACCCTGCGAGAAGGGAGTCAACACATTTCCTGACCCATGGTCTAAGTGTTTTCCAAACCCTAGAGTAAATTGAATGTAGTTATAGAGGAAATGCTGATGCAATCCACCAGCAGCTGCTGCTCTTCCACATCCTCATAAAGAAGTGTGAGAGGGGGAGTTGCGTGCAAGTACTGCAAAACCCCAGCCTCTTCTGCGTTGCAGGTGGGACTGTGCCTTCCCTCCAGACCTCTTGCCTTCCTGCCTCCAAGAGAAACACTGCTAAGGGCTGCTCCCAAGAAAATGCTGGGGACCATCCTGAATGTAAACCCCTGAAAAAGCAGGCTTTTCATGTGGGACCACATACACGCTCATGTTGTATGTGAGCATACAGTCACGTCTTCCTAGGTGCCTGATTTACGAATCCTGTATCTAAATGTGTAAATGTAGGTATCTTATAAGTGTGAGTGGGAATGGTAAGAACTGCACTAGAGTTGCACTCTTGCACTGAGGTGTTTGATGATAGGGGTTTTTTCTTTGTTTGTTTGGGGGGTTTGTTTGTTTGTTTTTTGGTTTTGGTGATTTGTGTTTTGGGGGAGGGGTTGTTTGTTTGGGGTTTTTTGTTGTTGTTTTGTTGTTGTTGTTGTTGTTTTAATGCACAATCATTTGGTGAAACCAGCCTTATTATCTGTAAGGCTGTATCCACAAGCTACATTTTTTAGTCTTTAACACACTGCAGGCATGAGGGATCATCTTTGTGCATGATGTCATTAGTTTTTCATCAGCTGGCAAAGGTTTTGGATGTTGTGTGGAACAGAGATGTCCCCAACTCCTCCTTCAGCCGTGTGATCCCCTGTCACCCAAATCCCACACAGAGTCCTGCTGCCTTTCCCGTCCCGTTCCTATCCTCAATTCCGTGCCCACCCCTGCTCCCCCCATGTCACTCCCGCTGTTTGCCTTGCCACTTTTCCCACTGCAAGCACTCTCTTCTGCTATTCCCAGCCCTGAACCCTTCCTGCCTCGGGAGCCTCTCCAGACTCTCCTCCTCCGGCGCGGGCAGCGGGCGGGGCGGGTGCGATGGGGACGATGGATGGGCGGGCCCGGGGGCCGCTGCAGGTGCCGGGGCCGCGGCGTTGCCGGGCGACGGGCGGCCGCTGTCGCTCCGTCCCCGCTGCCCTCCCGTTCTCCCCGCGGCTCCGGCACGGCCGGCAGGTAGGAACCGGCCCGTGGGGAGAGAGGGAGGGGGCGGTGGGAGTCCGGAGGTGTCTCTGTGTTTGTGTGTGGGGCTGGGTTCCCCTCCTTTCCCAGGGCTTGTGCGCCCGGGTTTAAGGGGCGTTGAGGAAAGGCCGTTGTGGGGACCGTGGTGGTCGGTGTGGGATGCGCTGGACTGGAGCGGGACACACGGACTGGTGTGGGACACATCGCCTGCTGTGGGTCTCGCAGGCTGGACTGGGACACCTCCCATGCTTCCCAGAGTTTGAAGACCCCCACCAAGGCATGTGTGTCACTGTAACAATCCAGCTTATGTGCAGGTGGAAAGCACCTGAGGTCTGAGACTGAAAGTCTCTGTTTGTGTTCTGGTGGACGTAACCGTGTGTTACGTCCAAAAACAAAACAAAAAATTGTTATGTTTTGGTGGAGCTTTGAGGAGAGCAAAGTTGATGAATAAATAATCCTGGGCAGGTGTATGTTGTGGAAGTATCTCCGGGTATTTCACGCTGGGAGGACGTGCTCCTCCATGGTGCCTCCTCAGCTTCTCTTGAAGGGCTGAAGAGACTTGCTGGGCTTTAGAACTTAAGGACTTTAAGTTTCATTCAGCTTCTTGCAGAAAGGGTTCAAGTGTGGTCTCTGTCCTGCTCATGACCCCTTTGTGGTATGGAAAATGGTTCCTGTCAGCAAGGAACTCGCTTTACCCCCTCATAGTTTTTAACAGTCAGTAATTAGTTAATTGCATACCTTCAGCTCTCTTTGTCTTGTCTGTGAGGCCTGTGCTATCCTGGCTCTGCACCTGTCTTCTATAGCTATTGATTCCTGATATAAGTGTTCCTGCTCACCTATTATTTTCCATTTTGACTGCTTTTACCTGGCAATGTTTTCTGACAACTGATACAGTGAAGGCATGCTAAATATTGACATTAACCTTTTATCCCATGCTACCCCAATGGTGATGTTTTCTCTAACACAGAATCAACTTACTCCTACCAGAAAATCAGTGTTCTTTTTGTTCAGTAAAAAACTTATTTTTCTCCAACTGTGTAGATTCTTCTCTATCAAGTCCTTTACCTTCTCATGGTTTCTTTGGGAACTCTAATGAGTTACACTTTCATTAAGCCCTTCTAGGCTCTACTGCTTTGTGTCCTGTTCCACTCTTAAGCCCTGTTGAGCATGGACTTCTGCTGCTACAGTGAATGAAGTACTTCTCTTTATTAATTGCTAAGTGCTCAGAATCTCTTGGGTTTGTTTTGTTGTTATGTTTTTTTGTTCTCTTGAAGACTGTGTTCTTACTGTTGCTTTAGCAGGGCATGGAACAATTGAATGAGCACCTGTGAGCTGTGAGCACCTGAATGAGCACTATGAGCACCTGTCAGTCAAGATAAATGAAGATAAACGGCTGTGACTACTAAATTAAAATCTCTGTTGGAGAGGAATGGGAAATGATGCAGAACAACAGGGGCATTGGAAGAAAAGGTAAAATAATTTCAAATGTACAAATTACTGAAAATGTTTCAGAACTTCTTAATATTACACTTCCATTTAATGCTATTATTTTTCTTCATGTTATTTTGTCTGATTTCAATTTGCCTAAAATCTTGGATTAAAAGTACAGTGTTCAGCCATGTCAGATCTCAGAGTTGCTGGCATTAACAGGTTTTGTTGTGGAGGTTGTGGTGATTTTTTTTTTTTCTGGACTTTGTGCTCTCTCTCTTGGCTTTAACACTGAGGATGACTATGCTCCTGTAGGGCTGACCTCTCAAGGGATTGATGCATGGATACATCTACTGTATCTCAGTTTGGCAGCTCAATTTGTTAGTTGTACACTGCTGTCACTAAAAGAACAAGCTCTTCCCATGGCCTGGGATGCCATCAGCTTGTTCTTACACAATTCAAGGGATCCTGTATAAAGCAGGATGCACATTCCATGTGAGAGCAGATGCAAGTTTAGCACTGGACTGGAGTAATATTATTGATGATGATGCAGGTGCTTTTTTAACTGAAGTTCCTTAGGGGATACAGTTAAAGAAATCATGTTTATCCTCGATGTTTGAAGTAGTAAAAAAGTGCTGCAAAATAGTAACATTATGTAACATATCATAAATTTGGGATTGCTATGTTTGTCACTAATGGGAATGGATTAATATTTATTTGTGAGGAATTATGAAGAACCTTTTTTTTTAAATTGGAAAATTATTGAGCTTTTCACAGAAATTAATTATTTAGAGATATCTGTGTAATTTTAGTTTATTATTATAATGGTTAGTGGTTTTATATCTTCTGTGGAGTCACATGTGAGCTTGAAAAAAATTGGAAGCAAAACCTATTTTGTATCAGTAGGGTCACATGGACTTGCTATAATACAAATCAGAAGACCACATTTGCCATGGCAGATGCAATAAATACTAACATGTCTGTATTAAAAGGAAAAGATTGTGGACTCTGGCTAGTTCAAAGAAATATTATCTGATATTAAAAAAAAATTAGAAAGCACAAGTTTCTTTGACTACAGCTCCTCACATCTGGAAGCAGTATTGAAAGTATAGCAAGCTGGCTGTTAGTCTTGCATATTTTACATCTTTAGTTTTAATTTTTTTTTTACAATGGAGTTCTAAAACTACCTTGTTTTTTTTCTTATTTTTTTTGCAATATTCCTAACATATGTGCTGATTGGGCATGGTTTTGCTTTATTTTAATGGAGTATCCACCCAAGTTCAAAGTGGGGAAAAGAAACATACGTAGAATGAAGGGGCTTAAGTAAATGATTGATACTTGGGAAAGAGCATTCAGCTATTGTGTTTGTTATCTGAAAATAGAATGTTGCAGCTGGTCAAACAGACAAAGAGTGTTAAAACTTCTGAGAACAGGGGTTGAAAACAGTGGAGATTCATGTACTGTCTCTATGGCCATATCTTGAATTTTATGAGCAAAGCTGATCATCCTGGAGGGTAAATGGCAGAACTGAAATTCTTTCCATGAAATGCTTCAGAGAGAAGAGGAGATGAAATGAGATGATGTAAAAGAAAGCTATAATTTAATGAATGGCATGGACAGTTGGATGTATCCTCCATAATTCTAACTGCTGTTGACCTAATTTCTAATTTCAGCCTCCAAGCAACCGATGCCTGTCTTCCACAATTTGAATAAGTAAAATGCAAAAATGCATTTTCTTAGCTATTAAAACAACTTCCTGATGAAATTTTTGTGTCTTCTTTAGTCATTGGATGACTATTTTTCATGTCCTGACACGTGACAAATAATTGCTTCCCCATACACCTCCCCAGCTGTTGAGCACAACTCACCTTTTGGACTGGGAGGATACTGATTGCCAGAAATTACAGCAGAATGCCAGAGAAAGGATCACTTTGGACTATCTCTGCTTCTGATAGTGTTTTTAAAGGATCTGTTTCTGACTACAGTAGTTGCCTTGGCCCAGCAGGATGGTTGTAATGCCTCCTCATCAGTAGCCCAAACTGATTGCCCAAGGTTCCTTTTCACTGTGAGTCTTCTGCCCTTGCTAAAATTTTGGCAATGTTTGTTACTAAATATGCTCCTGGTCACCCACTGGTCAGTGTTTTTCTGCAAGTTCATCTAGAATCTATCTCTTTTTGTACAATCTGTCCCATGTGAGCAGCATGTTGGAAATCAGAAACTTCCCAGCGGCTCTTCAAGCAGCTTCGCAGGCCAGGAAGGAATCTCTTGCTTCAAATACTTTGATTACCAAACAAAATGGACTGAGAACTGTTTGAGGACAACCAGAGTGTGTTGAAACTCATAAAAAAGCCATATATGTTGCATTTTCATCCTGCACAGAAGTTTGTATTTCAAAAGGCTCATAAATGCAATGCAATAGTAGCTGGGGGGAAAAAAAAGGTCCATTTTTATTGTCTTTTTCTGAGCTGGAATCTGGAAATTCTCCAAAATGGTGGATACTTAAAGCTGCTGTGAAGACCAAAACCATAGAGTTTTTCTTCTCTGCAGCTTTGGATTGTTACTCAGTTCTGAGTCCATGGGTTAGAATATATTTGTTCATCTTGAAAAGATACTGATTCTGCAAAACCTTGCTTTGCTTACGTCCTTTTTCAGTATGTCTAATCACATGCCCAGCATCTGTATTTTTAAGTAATTGCTGAATTATGCCTTTTGAATGCAAGGAAGGTAAATACATCTTCCAGTGCCATCTACTTTTAAGGCAGGATCTGTGTGTGTGACAAGCACAGATATGTTGATGTGTACCTTGTCATTAGCTATCCATGACAGGACCCCTCCATAAGGACTAGAGGATTTTAACTAGGCCAGCCTCATTTCTCCCTTACTTAACATCTGGACACTGCTGGATAATAAAAGCTTATGGCAACTTGTGGCTGTGAAGGGCTAAAAGTGGTTTCCTGATCCCTGGTGACCCTGATAAAAGGGTGAGGGACTTGCTGTTATCTAGAAAGCACTGAAACAACTGAAGTGCATTTGGCAATCCTCTGAGAGTGGTGGTGTTGGTACCTTGGACTTCTGTTTTTCCTGTTGTTCACCAGCTCTCCCCATATCCTGCTCTCTGCTTTGCTTTTCTAGGGCTCCTTTTGGGGACAGATAGTAGAAGAGTGTCTTGAGACATTTTCTTGCAGCAGGAAGTTTATCTGTATATGAAGAAAACCCCCTCAATCTGTAGCATCTTGCAGTTTCATCCAAGGATTTAGATAATCCATACTCATCCATAACCACTGTCTGGAGACTTGTAATACAGAGAGAATCAACGAACATTTGTAGCCAGACAGAAATTACCACTGACCACCTTCTACCACAGGACTCTAAAAAACTAAAACCAATTGATTGGACTTCAATTTATTTTTTCTTTGACATATAACAGAACATTTAATAGAAAGTGACCTGCTTTTATGTCCTGCTATGAGAACGTTTTGTTGATGCAAACACTTAGAGCAGGTAGTAGGTGTGCACCTGCAGTGGGAGCTGCAGCTTTGTGCCCTGGCTGGGGGACATGGTGCTGACCCTTTGCACAGGGACCTGTGCCACTGTCCCGGTGACCGGACACTGGGCCACAGCAGGAGCCAAGGATTCAGCAGAAAGACCCCAGACTGTCACAGGCATGGAGGGTACAAAACCTGGAGATCCCTTTGTTGGGGGTCCTACTGCAGAGGTACCAGCTTGAGCAGTTTTTGTGCCACTGCACCATGATTTAATTACTTAGAGGAGCCAGACATCTGAGACTCTGCTGAGGGAAACCCAGGGCTGAGCCAAACCCTGTGTGAGTGTGGGGTGTGCAGGGAGCAAGAGGGCCACCTGTGGGGTCACTGGAGCCATCCACTGTGAAGGGACTTTGGTCCCAGCAGTGAAAGTCTGGGGTGGTGGGAATGTGACTGCCAGAGTGGTTCCTGGATGGTCAGACAGGGAAGTTTCCTTAAAAATTTGGCAAGCTAGCTCCAGAATTATGTAACATAGGGGCACTGCCAGCTCATATGATAAAACATTTCTCATCACCCTGCTCAGCAGGATCTCAGGGGAAAAGTATTATATATGCAACTGTAACTATGAAATTATTATTTTATATCTCTACTTCAAATCTGTAGATATATAAAGGAGAAATGAGTGACATTTAAAGGCGTTGCCTTTTTAATATTATTGTTATGTTTCTAAAAAATATTACAAGTTTCTTATCTCAACTCTGTCTTGTAGCATGCATTTTCTTCTCTGGGATCACTGCTGCTCTGAGTGACAGCACAGTTTGAACTCAGCTCCATGCGTGGGGGTGTTACATTGTCCACAAAGCTCCCAAGAGCTTTCCCTGAGGAGTCTGTGGGACAGATCCCAAGGCTTACCTGCCATGATTGTGGTAATTGCAGAGTGGGATTTATATTTAAGAGCAAAGAACTGTCAGAGCACTCTTACAGCTTTTAAAACCGTAAATAAGGAAGGTAAACAACGAGATAAATCAGTACACTTGCTTTGTATGCACATTTAGATGGTTGAACCAAGGCCTCAAATTGACTGAACAGTTACACAAAAATATAATTGTAAGCATTCGAGTCATTCAGTGTCATTAAAATCAGTGAAATTTTAATTACATTAAATGGGATATTGTTATCTTAATAATTCAGCTTTCTCTTAAAAGCTTTTTTCTTTAGTGGGGCACAGAAGTGGAATATTTATGAATGCTCTTTATAGTGTTTGCATGATCCTTTGATATTAAAGTAGCATTACTGAAGTATTTGTTACCTTGTTCTGCTTAACAAAACCAGAAGATTAAAATCAGATTGTATAGTCATACACAGAAAAAAATACATTAGTAACAGGACTGGTGTCTTATTTTTCATTTTTTTTAGAAGCTGCACCCACTAAAATAGACTGATGTGTTGCAGGGTGCTTTATATTACATGAATGTTGCAGGAACTGTTTTTGCCATTATGGGTGGATTATTGTAACAGTAGTTTCCTGATGACATCATAGTAAATTCCAGCTGCCCAAACAATTATTTTCCAGAAGAGGTTATCTGCAGTGCACTTGTGCAAAATTACACTTAGGGCACTCATAGTTCTCTTGGGACTTGTAAACCAAACATTTCATCAAATCTGTAGTAAATACAGAATACTTTGTTTTCATTCTGTGTCAGTGGTAACAGTGTGGGCACTACTGTAATTTTTGATTCAGAATTAAACAGACAAAAATTACATTATGCAAGACAAGCAAAATGGAAGTTTGCAGTGCATGCTTCCTGTCATGAAAGGATAGATAGCACAGTGATTCTCAAATGGCTGTTTTTCCTGGAGAATATTTTGGCTGGTGACAAAAAAATATAGATATGGGCCCAGAGACTGCAGTACCCCCACTGAAATGGCACCCTTTGTGTCCAGCAAAGGCATGAATAGCCACAGAGCAGGAGAGGATGCTGGTTGAGAAGCTGGCCTAAGGCAGTAGAGATTCCTTTTTGTATGGGATGTTAATATTAGAGGTATATGCCTTTCCTAGAGTGAATTTTGATTAATTACCATTGTTTGGGTTTGGGGGTTTTTTTGGTTTTATTTTTAAACAGTAACTTAATTGCTTGGACAAGCTGTTTAGGTAATGTCGTGAAGGCTGCATTAGAAATTATCATGTCTAGTCACACAATTCAGAGGTTCTTTCCCAGTCTTAAGAAGCCATAATTAATATTAAGTCAAACATTTCTGGCAATTGCTGAATTTGAAATGTGCATTAATATATATTTAATGAAGAATACACAATCCTATCGCTGACTCTTCAATGAATCTTGTAGCAGGAAAATAAAATCTTGGAGTCTTACCAGATTGTCAGACCCTAAGAACATCAAATAACTGTTCTTGGCCAATTTCTTTCTAGAAAATTACAGTATTCTGAGGGGATTTTAAATAACACGTTGTTCCAAGGATCATTTAATTTTAATAATGGTTTTTATTACTGGTATTTATATATGTTGAAAATGTCCTGCAGTTTTTAATGAACTGTCACAACATGTCTGTGAAATGAATAACTTACCATGATTACACACGCTCACTTGGGTAAGGAGAGTGGCAGCGGTGGAGAAGGCTGGCAGATTAACTCTTTGTAGAATTCAAAATCTTTCATCTCATTGATTTCTCCTGCACTCAATGATTATTTGCTTCTAGTTATCCACACAAGTAAGAGCCTGCCAAGTTAAGACTTTTGATGCAAATCCTGCAGAAACAAATTTATGGGTTTCCTTCAATCTTTTATTCTTCTCAATGTTCACATGCAGTATAAGACTCCATTATTTTCCAGCCATTTTCTCTTCCCCGACACACTCATGTGCTTACTGGTATTGCTGTGCTGTCCAACTGGGTTCACTTCAGGTTTTTGCTAGGTGCAGCTAACTTCCATCCTCGTGTGTCCCACAAAGCACTGCAGGAATGGTTCTGTTCAGCACGTGGATCCAACATACAGCCAATGCAACCACCTTCTCCATGAAGAAAATCTTCATGTTTGTGTTTTCAGATCTCTTTAATGACAACAAAAGTCTTTGCAGTCCCTGTAAACTGTCCCACTGAGGCTGACACTGCTTTGGGTTAGTGTTGGCTTGTCCTATGCATTTGGCAGAGGTGTAGGTTTATCACCTGGTGATAACAAGCAATGGACCTGGTGACAATAAGCAAAGTGACTCCTTGTGTCTCTAGGAGGACAAATGTTGTGCCAGGCCCCCTTCTTTCTCTCCTACACAGTGCTGGAGATTTCAGAGGTTCATGGATTTTATGAAATATTGGCACCTCACCACTAGGATTCCTGCACTCTTAATTTTTCTACAGTCTCATTTTGAGCATGTTATTTTGATCCATGTTCAGGAGGAGATTCTTTCTTCTCTGGAGAAAGCTTTGAAGTGATAGAAACATGTAAAAAATTGTTTTGCTTACTGACAATAATACAACTTGATCCCAAACAATTTGTAATGAAAATACTTTTCTCCTCACTAATCCAATGTTACAATAATTACAAGAGCAGATCAATAGCAGGAAGTATAAAACAAAGTATTACTTCAGATATTAAGCCGCAAATTGATCTCCTTGTCAAGCCTAAAGCAAATGCTGTATCAACATGTTTCAAAGATTTGAGGATGATCTGAAATGTGATGGTGATGGCCCAACAGAGGGAGAGCAGTAATTTGCTTTATGCCAGTGTGTTAACTCTTTGCAGCCTGCATCTACAAAATCCTGCTGTTGTCTCATTTTCCACTCACACATTACATCAGTGTTCTCTGACTATTGCCTCACTTTGTTCTGGTAACACTCAAGATTATCTCTGGATAATAACAATCCTCACTTGAATTAGGAAGAACTGCCAGTACTTGCACACAACCCTACACAACTCTTGTGCAATTGGCAAAGGATTCCAGAGTTTATGTGACAAGAATGTTCTACTCCAGATCAGTCATTGACCACAATAATTCCTTCTTAGGAAAATAATGACAACACCAGAAGGTCTTCATATCCCAGAAGATTCTTTAGTGTTCTTGGACAACTGATGACTCTTGCAAATCTATACTGATTAAATCATACTGACCTGTTCTAAAGAAAGTAGAGGGAAAAAAGGCTGAGAAATTCTAGAATTTTTTAGAAAAAGAAACAGGTAATAGAAATTTATGTATTGTAGCTTTTCTTCTAAAATGCAAGACACAGTGTTGTTGAGGTCTCTTTTCCTTCCTAATGGGCTGAAGTATGAAAGTTGTCCTTACCCTACTATAGGCATACTGAGGTTTTAGAAGCCACAAATATCATTACTCAATTCACTTTCTGGTGGTTCTTTTATAAGCCAGTAAGAAAGATTGAAAGGAGTTGTGTGACACTGAAGAATTTGTTCCTGAACATGTTTTTTAGGCATTGAATATTGCTGTGGCTTAGGTGTAACACATTTGAGCAGTCAGCTTCTCCTGTAGGAGTACTTGCCAGGTAGGTGCAGTGACCTGGAAAAAATAGGGTTTGCTTTCTGTGGGCTTCTTCTGCCCTGATGAGTGTACAGAAGGAATTTGAGGGTTTGGTTCCTCCCTTCCTAGTGTAGGAGATTCTGCAGTGAGAGGTTTGGCATACCATCAGTTTTTTGTTGCTGTTTTTGTTTGGTCAAGAGCTGCTGTTTTTTCTGACCGCACAGAATCTTCTGAATTTCTTTTTCTTGTGTAAGTGAAGAATTTTGACTAGACTTGAGCAGTCAGAGGAAGAAGTCTTTGATCCAAACCTCTTTCACCTTCTGCTGAGTCAGTCCTCTTGAGTAGAGATGACCAGCTGAGCAGTCAGATCTCCTATTTGTCCTAACAGAAGTTACTCCTGTGTTTAACTGTTTATTAGTATGAGGAGGAAGGAAAGTGGTAATTCTCAGGTCTTGGCCACCACTGATGCTTTGTCAGCCAGTTATGATTAGCTTGATCATTTAATTACTTTTCCAGCACTAAGAATAAATATTGCTTCACAGTGGAGAACAGAACAAAACTGCAGGTGTCCCTTCAGCAGAGCAAGACAGCTTTTCTCTAGTCTAGCCTTTTGTTGCTACAGCAGTGTTTCCAGCTGTGATACTTCCTTGTTGCCAAGTAGTAGTAAATAGCTGTATAAATCACAGTAATGCTTGTACCATTTGGGTACAGCTGATTGCTTTTTGACTCTAACGGGCGTACATATGCTTACTCTCATATTTCAAAGTTAATTGTTAATATTTCTGTGGAAGTGATATCTTTGGGAATTGAAGAATGACCACATTTGGAGTGCTTCATCTTCAAACTTTGTATTTCATTCCTCACTTGAAGCATACACAATTTTATTTAAATTGTATTTTTAATTTATTTTTTTCCAAGACTGCCTTCAGAACTAGAAGTCAGTAGCCATTGCCTGCCTAACCTAGAGTCAGTAACAGTGCTGGGATGTTTGATTTAGGACAGCAAATACAGATGAGTTCTGTCCATGCTACCTGCAGGCAGAGCTCAAAATGCTCAAGAGAGGTGTGTTGTGCCTTGCTACTGGCACTTGCAGTCTGGAGTCCAGCAGAGTTTTGCTGCGTGTTGTTCATGTTTCTCAAGAGGAAAGGGGTAGGTAGGGAGCCTGTGTGGATGGGAAACTCACTGACACTGGAGAAAGATGAGTGGAGTAATGAGAAGGCTGGAAAGGACTGGAGTCCTGAGTTGTTTGTTCTCAGCTTTCTTCATTGTACAGAGCTATAGGCATGCCTGGCTTCTTGTATACCTGCAAACAACAGTTTGCTGTGAAAGCTTACACTCAAAGCTGAATGAGGTGTGGGACTAGGATAGGTCTTGAGGGTGAGCAAAAGGAAGAACATGTGTTACCTAATGCAGAGCTTTGGGTCCATGCTGATTAAAGAAACCAGAAACCTGTATCTCCATTGGCATTTTCTGTCTTGCAGTAGGAGTCAAAATAGATTTTGCTGACAGGAAAATAATAAATACAGGTAGAAAAATCAGACTGCTTGTTATCCTTTTGTTCAAAGCATGTTGAGATGGACCTGAAGTGGAATCCTGACAGAGTTTCTCATCCAGGCTCATCTGAAGACCAGGAGACTGATTTGAATTGGCAAGGCAACCCAAATCCCAGTCCGCTGATTAAAGATGATGGAGAGCTGCTTATGGATGAACATCTTTCCCCCAGGAAACTGGTGAGTAGACATCCAACTTTTTAATGAAGTGGAAGAGGCAAACTGGCATATACAGAGCTGTATTAACCTTCCAACTGCTATTGTACTGATTGTGGATTGTTGCCTCTCTGACAATTTAGATTTCTGA
The DNA here is from genome assembly GCA_024734555.1 of Trochalopteron elliotii. NCBI lineage: Eukaryota > Metazoa > Chordata > Aves > Passeriformes > Leiothrichidae > Trochalopteron > Trochalopteron elliotii. The sequence continues at coordinate 1,301,533 of JANPWX010000102.1, forward strand.
ATAAAGCAGATTTTGTCTTATGAAAGTATATCAGATGTTTGTCCTCTTTTCACCTTGTTTCATATCAAAAGTATTCCCAGCATGAATGTGGCTCTGTTTATTGCCAGGATTCTTGAAGCAGCATGAAGAAAAGTACAGGTAGCATAATTATAGTCTACACAGATCTCTTAATGCCATCTGGAGCACCTTGAATCTTAGCATTAGAAAAAGAATTTACATCAATCTTGTTCTGGAAATTGGAAATGTAACTTTAAAAGCACACTTTTTTTTCCACTGAGTCAGTGAAATCCTCTGTCCTGCTAAGAAGCCAATTAAAATATTCTGCAAATGATAGAAGTACTTTCTATACCTGTCAAAGTGGGAGGAATTTCAAAGCATATTTGAAAGCCATGTTCCTATTAGACTGGGAGAAATGATTTTGGTATGTAGCCTGTTGAAAGAGAGTAACATGCTGAAATCTTCATGAAGGAATTCACTTTGTGAAATATTTGTGAGAGAATACTTGGTTGCACATTGTATTGTACTTGCTCTGGATTAATTAAGGGTGAAATCCTGTGGGATGTGTAGGAGCTGACCAAATGTCACTGTTCCGTGCTAAAGGAAGGGGGAGTTGAGAGCAGAACGTGAGGAGAGAGGCTTTCTGTGTTGCAGACCTACAGAAGAATCCCTCTTCTGCTGGGGAGCATTTGTGAAGGACAGATGGGGCTGCCAAGGCTGTGGCTCAGGTGCTCCCAACAGTCAGGGTGGTGATGACAAGCATCCATAATCCCTTGTGTATCCATGCACCAGTGGAGAGACACGAGCTTCCGCAGGGAGCATATTCCAGCTGTGGGTTTGCGCCACTCCCTAGCCACTCCCAAACTACATTCCTGTTACCATTTTGACCATGTTCTGGAGATTAGACAGAACTATTGTTCCCTAATTAGCCAAGTCTTTTAGTGTTTATAAAATGGTTGGAGATGCAAAAACCCCTTTCTGCAGAGTGGATATTTTAAGCATTCTGGAGAAAAATTGTTGCATGGCTGTATGGTCTATGCCATTGACTTTCCTCACGAGAACCTCCGGCCACTTCCTGGTCTTTTTTTAAAACCTGGCATAGAATTGGACCAGTCTAATGTGTTTGTGGCCTACAATAGCCTGTATAAATCTGATGGGAACCTCTCAGATTAGTCTGTATTGTTAGGGCACAAACCAAAGCCCATTAGAGTAACCTAAACAGCTGCCCTCTTATTCAATCAAATCTGAATGAAACCCTTAGGAAGTTCTTTCATTGTCATGAAGTTCTCTTTCTGAACCTCTGCTGCTTTTAGTTCACAGCAAACCATAAGCAGAAAAGTGTATGTAAGGCAATGCTACCTACATCCCATGAAGTTGCTGTTTATTATTTTGTGACTTTTAAAAAATGCGGGTAAGAAGTTAAATAATTGAATTTTGCCTTTTTTTGAGGTTGTGGGTATTAACATTTGTAAGGAATCTCATTTCAAAGATTCTTTCAAATCAAGTACATGGTCCTACTAATTTTTCTGGACACAGTTATTTCCTGCCCTGGAACGCAACATTTGTGTTGGCATAGCTAGGGTACATGACATTGTCAAGGAAACATTTACGGTGTTTATAGCTTGTTTTAATAACATACCCCCTCTATCTATTCTCTGACCCTTTTGTTGATCAAATGTAAACCACTATGGCCATAAATTTACTTTCTCTGGATTTGCAAATGTTCAGAATGTTCAAACATTTAATACAAAACAAGTTTTCACGTGCATAATTCTTTAAGGACCCACATGCCATTGACAGTCAAATGGTTTGGAAGGTTGTCTTGCTTAAATCAGTACAATTGCAGTATCTTTTTTATTGTCTTATTGGTGTGAATATTTTAGGAGTTATTGATTGTATCCGTTAAAGTGCTCAGAGAAGGAAACGAATAGACTTTTAAAATACAGGCTCATTAAAGTAAAATTGTTTTACATTCAAAAAAGGTCATGGGCCACACTTCTGTAGTGTTGTGAAGGCAGATTTTTGGATACCTTATGGATGTTCCTGAGGAAGGTTTTTTTCTGAGACGCGTGCTCACAGGCTTTACTCCTTGTCCTCACAATGGTCTGTCTTGTACCAGTTTGGTTTGAGTTTGGGGAAGCTGCAAAGTCTAGTTGTGCAGACTCTGTTAAGATTGGGCACCTTGAACTGCAGCCTGCAGCCTCATTTCTGCCTGCACATTTGACTCATTTTGCCATTTTTCCAGGGGGATGGCTATCTATTTTGTAGTGAAACCATTAGCAGTCTCCATTAGCAGTTTGCATTATTAAGAACTCTCTAAAACTTGTGACATTTGTGTTCCTTCACTTTTTATTCACTTTGCATTGTTTTCCTCCAAAGAGAGGAAAGTTTGGCTAAGACTGATATTTTTTTTCTTTCCTTTTTGCCTTCTTGGACGGTGTAGGACAAATGGCAGCTTCTACAAAACCATTGGACCATTGCCCATTTTCTTCATTGTGGATCTCCTCACTTGGACTTTATGCTCATTCTCCACAGAGTTTGTAGTCTTCTGTAGCTTTGTTTCAGCATAGAGTTCACTTCAAATCCTGTATGATTCCATATTTTTATCGTGTTAACCATATCTTCTAGTTTCTTCTTGCTGCCAGCTCTCTTGTTGCACTATCATGTAACATCTTTTTATGTTTGAATGTCCTTCATCCAAGCTACAGGTCAAAAGCTTTTGATGCGAGGGTTGGTATCATTAAATGTCATTTTTATTCTTTCTGCTAGTATTAATATCAATTTTCTGGTGTACTCTTTAATCTTCCTCCATATGGATAGGCATTCTTGCTTTTCCATTTGTACCTGTCCTATTAATATTTTCAGCTCTACATTTTCCTAGTTATTTTCCTGTTAATATTTCCCTGCTCTGCCCATCCTTATGCATGGTTGTCAGATATTGTAGAATATCAGGGTGAGCAAATTCTCACTTTGTTCTGAAAACTGGCTAACAATGGGCAATTAATTTTTAACTCTATTTGGGCTGTGACACAGATTTTTCATTAAATGTGGAGAAACTGAAATTAAGGGCACCACCTGTCTTTAATCACATTTTTATTTTGTCCTATCAACGCCTCTCCTCTCCCTGCTGTTTGCAAAGGATCTTTTCCTGACTTCCACTAAAAGCGTTCCACTTCTCAGAAGAAGCTCATTTTACGAGGTCAAATGATCTTCCAGACATTGTCACATTATAAAACCCCATCACGTTTGTGTGTGATCTTTAGAGAAGAAAGGAAGTATTCTCTAATTTTGCTTTTTATTGATCCTGCTCCAACTAATCATGTTTTCCAAACTTAGGAACACGTGTTCGGATGTGGTGTTCAGTTTTGTTGCTCAGGAGGTTGGGGTGTATTTCATATGGTATGCACTCATCCTCACGGGAAAAAGAAAATGCTGGAGGGTCCAGGAACAACAGATTGGATTCTTGCTGAAATGGCTCAGTTGTTTCCTTTTTCCTTTTGCAGCAAGTTTTCCTCACAGTTGTAAGATAAATGGGTTTGAGGAAAAAACTGGACATCAAGAAAGTGCAGAATCTTGATAAATTAGGTAGAGTAAGGGAATGGAAGTAACTGAATTTGCCTGAATTTGGATCTGCTGAATCCTTCATTAGAAATGTATAATAATTTTTTTAAAAGTTTGAGGGGTCCTCTGGAGGTCTGCCAGTTTGATATTCTGCTCCAAGCATATCTGGTTTCAAAGTTAGATCAGATTGCTCAAGGCAGCAGATAGTAGAGGTAATACTGTGAACTGGAAAAATAAATTACAGTGTCTCCTTTAGTTTCAGAGCTTTCCTTTTATAAGTTCCTCTCCTAACACAAATACCTTTACAGTAGTGAAGGCATGTAGCTGCTATATTAGTGTTCATCCTGCTGCTTAGGCATCTAATGTTTTACATTCAAATTTTCAAGTCAGGAATCTTTGAATTTATATGCATGCACACACTCCTGCATGCTTTTATATGAAAAAACTCAGATATTCATTTACTTACAGCCACCAGTGCTTATCTAACATAAAATGACATTACAGTCTTGACTTTTCCATGTCCAGTGACACAATCTTGAGCAATGATTGTAGCTACTGTCTGTGTACCTAATTCCTAGACAGGAAAAAGAATTAATGTTGGGGTATACTTTTTTTTTATCTCTGTGAGGGATATATAACCAAAAAAGTACCTAAGCAAAAAATTTATGTAGGAATGTCTACTATCCTGTCCATTCCTGACCTGCCTATTAATTCAAGATATAGTTGAAACTGAATTTTTTTCCTCCTGCAGAAGTGACATGGGCTATTTCTGGGAGATCAGTAAACCTCCCATCTTGTTTCTGGTGCCCTATGTGCCTGCTGAAGTTTGCAATAGTTAGATTTCCCAGCAACTTGCCACATCAGATCCTTAATAGTGGTTTTAAAAAGGGTGTCAGAAATGTCAATTCCCAGCATGAGTCAGTGAGGAGCTGAACTGTAGGCAGCAAGACTAGGCAAGGGTCTATCCATGTGGATCTGCTGGCATGACTCAGGGCCTTCTGCACAAGAATAAAGACATCTTTATTAATGCATCCACCACTACTTAAATTTCATATCCACTGCCCTCATCTCCACTTCCCATATAAGCCAATAAAATCTCTTTTTGTAGCACTTAGCTAATCTCTTCATCTGAGCTGAGAGAAGAATGTATTTATATGTATATGCAGAAATTAGTGAAATACAGCTAAATATTTTAGTTATGGGCATCTGCAGCATTTAGCCATTTTGAAAGGAAGTTTGGCTGTGGGGCCACAGAGAAGTTCTGTTCCCTTTCATTGAATCACTTAAGGCCTATGAATTTGCAAATATTTTTCGTAGAAAAAAAAATTTGTCATGCTTTTAGCTTTTTTTTTGTGAAGGAGAGATTATAATTGAGTTGGGAATTTGAAAAAAAAAGGCAATAAACACATGAATGGACATGAATCTAGAATTTGCATACAGGTGTAGTATTCAAAGGGAACAAGCTCACCACTCAGGAATTCCTGTCTTAGCCAAATTAACCAGGATCAGCAAAATAAATGCACAGCTGGAAATATTTCTCTGACAGCTGCATGCAACTTGTTCTTCAGCAACATGCCTACTTTTCTCAGAATATGTGAAAAATCTAGGGAAAAGAGAAGACATCAGTTGTGTATGCCAGTTTTGACTGAACAGATATTATTTGCCAATTAAGGAATCTCCAGATAGCTGCAAGTGGGACTTGAAACTGGATTTCCCAGCATTCCCAGGTGACTGCTCTGCCAGTTGGGAAGCTCTGCAAGCACAGAAGTATTTCTCACTTGCAATTTTTTACAGAATACTTACTGGCTCTTCTTGTCAGTTAGAGAAGCTTTCCAAACCAGTGTGCAGTCCCCAGCTGGCCAGACATTTGGCCAGGCATTTTGCATGGTGGGAATGGTTTGTGAAACATCATGGACTTGCTTCTTAAAATATCAGCTAAATTATTTACCAGTGGCTATGAAAAATAGTTTTACTCTCATTTTGCAGAAGGTGAAAAAATGTAAAGTGAACTTTGTCTTTGTTTTACTTACCCTGTATTCAAAGTATCTTCAAAGACTTGTGCAGTGCTTTACCATGGAAATGTCTCTTGTCAAATAAACAAATTTACAGTGGAGTGTAAAACTGCTGCTCAGAATCAACCTTTCAGGCCACCTCCTTGAACGTGACGTGCCAGGAAGATTTTGATGTTTGATTCTTCAGAAAACATCTCTGTCTAACTGATACCTACCTTGCAGGGCTGCAGAAGGGTGGCAAGCAGAGTCGTCTCTGAACACCAACACTCAGCTTAGAATTATACTGTTTTTTTCAAAGTATCTTTTTGGCCTGGAATAACTGTGAATATATCCCACTCTTTGCCTAGAACTGATTGTTGGTCCATTTCTGTTTGCTCTATGTGGAGGCTGAGCAGCTGGAAACAGCCAAAGAAACACCTAGATGATACAGCACTTCCATGTCTGTAAGCATTCCTGGGGCACAGGCAGAGACATTCTGTCCCTGGCTGTCAGAACAGCCCATTAAGCTATGGGCAGGCAGTCATTATGTGAAACCACAGTGGGACACCTCTGAATTAGGGCAGGAGCCTGTCCTAGACCTGGGATGGCCCTAGGAGTGAAATGAGACCGAGCATTGTAGCATCACTTCTATCCCCATGGTGCCAGACATCTCTCTGTCCAAGCTCATGACCCCTTCAGTGTGTTGGGTCATGATTTTTTTTTCCTCTTGCAGCAAAATTCATCCAAAATATCCCTACTTTCAAATTTTGATGAAGATTCCCATGCTTTGACATTAAACAACAACATAAATAGGAGATCTTGCTAAATAGGTTTCAACTTTGCTTAAATGTTTTTACATCCTTCCCTAAATGTCCTCCATTCCTGGCATCAGAATTTTAGCTATAACATGAGAAGTATCTCACTTGCAGGTGCACCAGCATGCCAAGAATGGTGTCTGCAGAGTAGTAATGTCCTGTCTTCCACAGATACCATTCCCCATGTGTCCTCCTCTTGAACTGCCACCCTGGCCTTTGCTTGCTGACCCACTTGCAATCAACACCTGCTGTCTCAGTGCTCTAGTGCCTTTAAATGAGCTCATGTCCTCCACCCAAGAGCATTTCCCATTTCCTTCATGTACTGCACTAACTTGTGCATCCCACAGCAAACTGGTTTCAAGCTGTCCCAGCATCTCCTCACCATCAGCAGATGGAAGGACAGTGATTGTCATGGAGACTCTTGGAAATGCAGAACAGGGAGGTGGGCATCGAGAGTATGTGGAGTTTGTTGCATCTGGTTAGCACATGCTTCACGGCAGCTATCTATAGTTCAAAGAGCTGGTGGTGACAGCCAATAACCCTTTCCAGCACTGGAGTCACAGTTCTGCCTGTTGCAGGACAAAAATATGGGGGCATTAAGCAGCTCATCTCTCAGACAGTGGAAAAAGTACAAACAGTGAATCAGGAAGAGGAAGAGAAGGGTAAGGAATGACATTGGTAATCCCTGGTATGAGAAAAAGAAATAGGGAACCCTAGATGAGAAGAGAATATAACTTCATGCAGGTTTTATACTTGGATTTTGAAAAAAAAAGATCAGGGAGCAGAACTGTGAAGGGGGGCTGTCTGGAATACAGCAGGGGAAGGACAGCATGCAGGGAACTTGCAGACAGCAAAGGAGAAAAGGACAAAAAAAGGAGCAAAGGCTTCTTGGGGTATCAGGACCTTTTGCTAATCAACTGACAAAGTGTGTGACCCTAAGCTTATTACTTCTTCTGAGACTTCTTCCTCTTCTGATGTAGGCTCTTAAAACTGTTTTGATGGCAACTAGGGAGGTATTTTTCAGAAGCTTCTTCCTTTAATGACAGTGAGCTTGCATCCAAATCCAGCAATCCGAGTGCATGGTTTTATGCCAGGACATCAGCTAGCTCTCGTTTCACACATAATCTCGTGCTATGTGACAGACAGTGTCATCTGCTCAAAAGGGTTACTGCAAAATGTGTCTTGCCATGAGGGATCTTGTGTTCCCTTGGAGAGAGAAAGCAGTCTGTAGCTGTTAAGTTTGCTGCCTTTGCAAGAGGCACAAAACACATTTTGAGGTGGCTGCGTGTGGGGATAGAGTCTTAGAAGCTTTCTTATGTTCAGCCTGCTTAAAATCACAGTTTAAAAAAAAAGATTAAAAATAAGATTAAAATGTAATTTCAAGCATACTGTTTTTAAAATAGTTCAAAAACAGTTGAAGATATTGGATAATTCTGTTTCTTAGGAGAACAAGTAAAGACCTTATAAAGGGGGACAGTTTTTCAAGAAGGAATGCTCAGCTTTTTCTGGAAACCATATCCTTTTGAACTGCCATGTCAGTTACACTCAGACTGGTTTTGGTCCTTTGTAAAAGGATGTGGAGCCATCAGAGGAAGTTGCAGCCACTTGTGCACAATAAAAATGTTACCTAATGAGCAGGAATGTTGCAACCACCATTTTTTCCTTCCAAAATTAACTGGATATTCCCGTGCTTATTTTTTCTTCCCAAAACTCATAAGCAGAGGTCATCCTACACATTCCCTTCTAATGAATAAGTTCTCCCTTATTAAAAAACCTAAAGAATGTTGTCGCTTTTTAATAGTGTTGCAGCTTTTTAATTTGTCTCCTGTACATGGTGATTACTGAATTACTTTCTGCCTTCACCTCAAGAAAAGGCCCAAAACGTTGATGACAATACTTTCAACCCCTGCTCTTGGTTGCATCATTGAGGAGGAAACTCTAATGCCAGGGTCAGACAGTTCTTTGAAGTGGACTTGTTCAGCCCCACATCTTAACTATTTTGACACAGAAAGGTCAAAATTTAGAAGTTTCGTCACTACATATAGCATCAACAATTTCAGGCAGTCAGTGTGACAAATAAACTTTGCTTCTCATTTCTCAAGAATTGTTTCAGACTCCTCCATGAGCCACTAACCAATGAGGAAGAAAGGATATCGTTCTTCTGGTCTGCTTTGTTGAATTAATGCAACTAAACTGATGCAAAGGAGGTGGTGGGATATGCACCTTGAATGAGAGAAGCTGGATCATAGGAAGAAAGGAGATGAGGGCAGTGGGAATGTGAGATTGCTTCAGCTCCTTGTGGAGTCGCAGCCTCGCATCTCAGGATTTCACAGCCTTGCTGTAGTTTTCACTGGTAGACTTAGAGCTTCCCTCTCTCCTCTGTGTATAGCCTCTGCTTGTTTTGTTCCTCCTGCTTACCTCTGCCAAGGCAAAATATTACATGTATCTATCATCACAGACTTTAGGATATTGGGAAAGATTAGGAGACAGTCTGCATTCACACACATCCTTGCTTAATGCAATGGGTCCTCCAATTACTACAACTTTGTAAAAATAATGAAGGATTTTGAAAGCCTCTATTTGCATTGCCTAGATATTTTCAAAGGAATTCATAATTCTTGTAATTGGTGTAGTCTTCTTTCAGAAAAGTGAGCTGCTTGAGCTAAAGCCATGTTTCTTTTTATTGTTTTGAGTTAAAAGGTAAACAGTGTGTTTTGTTAAGTTTTACTGCCAGCACCTTTTGAATTACAGGTGATGTTTAAGGTTAGCACTTTCTATCTGCTGAGGATTAGTGCAAGACTAGTGCAAATCTTAAAGCATGGACATGCTGTTTAAATGAATCTAGATGCCATGTAGATCTGTTGTTGGTTTGCAGCTTGAATGTAACCCTGAGCCTTGACTCTTTGAGCAATGTATAAGTTTTGGGAGACTAGAGTATTTGGGGCTACAAGGAACAAAGGTCTTTGAATACTACATTCATTTCAATGTGATTGCCCATTTAGCCATGTTGACCTGAAATATATGTTGGCAAAACACTGGTTGAAAATCTGTCTACACCTTTTTGCTGCTGTGGCATCTGGTTTATTGCACGAGAGTACACATATATTTCTGCTTATCTTTACAGAAAAAATTGGCAGGGGTAGATGATCTGAAGCAAGTGAAGGCCCTAGAGATACGAGTAGACACCAGAGAGATCAGCTTGGGGAACTTTGGTAAGAAAACACTTTATTTTCTGTTCATCATCTTGAATTTTCCTTTATGGTGTCTTGACTGGGGATTCACTAATGAACAGCCAGTGAAAAGTACTGCCCCTCTCAAGAGTGCTTGAAACAGGATCTCCTTGTACCTCACACTCTTTGGTCTCTGTCTTCTTGTGTGAGGCTCTGAATAGGACTGGAAACTCTGGCAATGGGATGAGTGACAACTTCTGTCTAAAGCCCATTAGTTTGGACAAATTTTTCTTGTATGATATTAGCATTTACTCTTGTCTCTAGCGAAACAGGAGCTGAAGGTCAGCTTCCCTCCACTGTGAGATTTCCCTGTGAGTGAGGAATTGCCAGTGGTATCAAGTGGCTTGTGCTTCCAGCAGCCTGTCTTTGCACCCTGTACGGCCTCACTGAGCTGTGCTGGAAAATGAGATGGAGGCAGGTCCTGTAGATCTGTCATTTTGATGAGCCCCAAACAGCCCTAACACTTGTCATTCGTTTTTATGTCATCATCACTGAACCAGGGAAGTGTGAAATACCAAAGGAATTCCCTTTGTAGCAGTGTTAACACTGAGGATATTCCAATTTTTTTCCCAGTACTAGCAGTCATTTTCTGTCATGTGGATTCCTACCACACCCAAGTCCATCTTCTGCTGCATTGAAGCTGAGTAACTACTGCAGGGTAATATTTTCTGTGCTAAAAAGGAGGCATGTCCCCAAAACTGTGTACTGGTGCTTTGAGACAAGCAGTTAATTTTTCATATGCAAATGACTAATGCAGCAGCTGACTAGCTTTAATGGGTCTTTTGATGTCTATTTGTCAAGAATGGTTGAGCAAGAACAGTGAAGGGGGCTTTCGTTTTGTCTATATAGCCCCTTTGTATTGGTTAGTCTGTTTATTTCATGAATAAGTCTCTTTCTCATAGGCACTTGATAATTTAAGGTAAATTACATCCGTTTCTTTCAGAGATCATAATCTATTCAATCACGTTTCCTCCAGTTGATAAGGAAACCACATTATGCCATTTCTATAATGCTCAAAAGTGTGCTCCCATTCCTATGCCATTTTACATTAGCTGTGACAGGCCAGCAAAATGTTTCACCTTCACCACTCTCTACTTCCTTTTCATTACTGGAATAAATCCCTTCTCCTCCCCGTGGTTGGGTTTTTGCAACCTTTACAGAATACAAAATACAGAACACTATGTCCACGATGCAAATAATTTCCATCTTGTTTATATCCCACTATTCACACCAAGACTTGGCCCTTGAGGGCCAGAAAAACCAGCACCTGCAGGTCCCCACTGCTTTTGAGAATAACGGAGCATCAAGACCAGTCTGAATTTCCTTCTTTTTTTTTTTTTTTTATAAGGTGCATTTCTGAGTTGTCTTCCTGTGAAAATCTCTTTGCAAATGTCAGCAGGTGGCTAGAGCAGAAAGTTTACTTCAGTTTCTTGCCATTGTTTTCACATGGCAGATGATTTTTAGGCACGTGGACTAAGACCTAAATGTTTAGGGGTTTTGCAGAGCAGTTTGTACCTCTGCTGTGAATGCAAGCAAGACTGCTGTTGAAGATGTTGGGCTCATGGCTTGCTCCCTGCTGGCTGGCTGCCCCTGGAACTGTGCTGCTGACCTGGTCTGTGGTCACAGGGGTCTGGAGAAATCGCCTGAGAAAAAGAGTAGGGTAAGAATCAGACCAGCTGGAATGACAGACCTCCAGTGTGGCAGGATGTAAGGTTTCCCCCCTGTTAAGGCAGTCAGGCAGTTAGGAGTATTCAGAGAGGTTTGGAGACTTCATCCCAGTAGGTTTTCAAGTGGGTGAAGACCTGAGCACCCTGATCTCACAGACAGCCTGGCTCTGAGCAGCATGCTGGGCTTGAGACCTCCAGCTGTTCCCTCCACCCTGGACTTCTCTGTAATTTGGGGTTTCTTTTGCATTTCAAACCTGGCTAATAAGCTTTCTTTATACACATATTAAACCACTTCACCTTGCTCTCACTGTATTCCTTAGTTGTGGAAGGTGAGTTTTATCATCAGCAAATTGTTTGGATGATCAGTCCACACTCAGTAACCAATATTGTTTTGACTGGTTTTATTTGTAAGGATAAAATAAGCCATGCAAGGTCTTAAATGGCCATGTGAAAGTGTTAAAAGCTATGAGACTGAACATAACTCTGAGTCACCTGGGACCTTGCAGCACTCAAATCCCAAATTTACACCACAGTTCTTACTTGAGAAACATTTCAAGGTTCACAGCCTGTGTTACAGACTGTAACACAAACACTCAGGGCCCAAAGATTTCCAGAGTGATTTAAAACTTGTTACTTCATGTTTTTCTTGAGACCATTCCACTTTGGGATGTGCTAAACTTTAAAAGCCCCATCCTGTTAACCTTGCCCAGTTTGTCGAGTCTACCTCTACAAACTGGCATGATATGGTGGGGAGAAAGAGTTACTTTTCTTAGGGACAGGGTGTGGGCTAAAACATGAAAAGACTGATACTGAAATATTTTCATGTGATTAGTTTTAAAATTAAGGAAAGGTTTTGTGCCAGAGCTTAAATCTGAATCTTTGCAGGGCTTGGGGTAATTGCTGAATTCTCTAGCTGTTTTCAGTGTACCTTGCTGAGTGACAGGTGAAACACTGAACACCCTGGCAAGTCTTGTATCCAGCTTTGCATATCTTGGAGTTGATTTCTGTGCTCCTCAGCTGCATGTAGGCCTCAGTTCATATTTAAACAGAGGGGCTATTTCCTTTTCATTAGCTTATCCCTTCAGTTTTGGTTGCTGACAGGTATGGAATTGCATTCATGACCGGCTCATAGAAATTCTGTTGAAAATAATGGTGGGGTAGAGTCATTTAAGACACTACATAGTCTTCTTATTTCTAAGTAATTTTAATAGCTCCAAATCAAGTTACCCACAGTGCTGTTCTCTGGTCCTTATTGAATTGTTGCCTGCTGGTGGCCAGGCTAAGTTGATTACATATCTGGAGATTGCCACTTCCCTTGCAGGCGTTTTATCAAGGCAAAGCTCTGCCAAGGGTTCAGGGTAGCCATGTGCTATTTCTCACACAGGGTCATCATCTCTCCTGCCTCTTGCCCTGTTTGTTGGCACTCCTGGTGCAGAGCTGGGACACCTTTGCTGGCAGCCAGCGTGGCAGCAGCAGGTCTTGCATGGCCAGGGAGCAGCACAGAGGCTGGAAGAGTGAGTCTGGCACAGGTATTCCTGCCCAGGATGGTCTTGGCTTAGCTGGTGCTGACAAACTCGCTGAGCAGGGCTTGGGGAGGGTCTCCAGGAGTCACATGTATGTACTGGGGCAGTGTGCTTGTGTGAAACCCCACACTGATGTGTTTTCTGTGAGATCCCCATCTCAGATAGCTCCACTGCAGCTGCTGTGGGTTTGCCTGAAAGGGCTGTGGTCTCACCTCCAGTCATATTGCCCAGCTCATCCCAAAAACGTGCAAAAAAATGCATGTGTAGGAATAGCATCAAAGGGATGTATTTTACTTGATCAAAAACAGCTCAAGTGAACTAAAGGCTGTTTAATTTGCATATCAGGTTGCTCTTGCTAGAAATGAGTTTTGCCTGTTTGTGTTGTAGGATCAAAAAAGCACAATGGTTGCCTGATGCCAATGCAAGCATTTGTCAGTTGTTTTTCACTAGTCCATATTCCAAAAGACACAGCAAGTCAGTTTTTTAACAGTAGAAAAGCAAAGATATATTATGCTACTTAAAGAATACTTTATAGTGTAAACAGGTGTTAGAAATAGAAGTGTTGTACCTTCTAGAATATAATAAAACCAGAATTTTGGCTGCTTTCTCTTTACTCCTAGTCAGTTTTCTAAATGTCACTTGCTGTACCAAGGCACCTTGGAAAGACATCTGCATTGCTACCCTGCCTATGAAGTGCAGCACTTCAAGCAGTGTTGTTGAGTGTGTGTGTCTATCACTTTTATTCACATAACTTGCACTTTGATTTCTTTCTGCCCTTCATTTAGTTTTGTTCCACTGGCACAGTGGAATAGTTTAACACCAGTTCATTGTTGGTGGTTAGTGATTTCAGAGCCATGTAACAAAACCAGTCTTTAGTGAAAGGGAATTGTAGACAGATGAGATAACACTGCTCGTCATCCTGAATTCTCAGCCTCGTCCTGCAATCATCAGCGTTTCTGTGGACCATTCTTGTTTTTAAAAATCAAGATTATTCAAAGGAAGGCAGTTTCAGGATGAGGAATATACCACCTGTACTTCTAAAATTAATATTAGAAGTTAATACTGTTGTATTTTAGAGTATTTTTATATATTAGTATCATGTGTCCTTGCTCTCAGGAAAGATACCATGAGGGTTAAAATTAAAAAAATTAGAAATACACTCTTACATTGGGATAAGTATCTTGTCACCTTCATTTTGCAATTTTCTCTTCCTAATTTTAAACTTCTGGTCTCTAATCTATTTATAAGGATTTGGGACTCTAAAAACCAGGAGAATCAATGGAACAATGAATTCTTAGCACCAAAGAACAATTACATATTGATATGAAACTTAAAGGAGGGAAGAACTGCAGACTTGCAGGAATACATTGCAGAGTATTCCTGGCAGAGTTTTGTACCACCACACATTGTATACTTCTATTTCAAGCTAGTAAACCACACATTAGAGTCTAACACTTTACAAGTTCCCAGAGATAGATTGTGCCAAAGTGTAAAAAAATATCTGAGATGGAGGATCAAGTTACAATAATGAACTAACCAGATGTGAAAATTGCATTATCAGCCTGTCACTCGGCCTCTTTGGATCCTTTAGTAGTTGCTTCTTTCCTGAACCAACCCTAAAAGCATTCAGTGAAAAGCTGTTTTTTGGGAAAGTCTCTCCATTTCTCTTGGCTCCTCAAGAAGATTCAAATCTTTTGCTTAACACTAGTCCTTAAAACTCCTTTGCCTTTTACCTCACTGACAGACTCCATGGCACTGTTGCTCAGTTTTGAGCTGGGACTGGGGAGGCTGCTGCATCCCTCTCATTTTTTCCTTTAACACTTCAGGGGATGTCATTTAATCTCTCCATCATTGTCAGAAACAAGATAGAAAATTTTTAGAGTCTAGATTTTTATTTTTTTTTTTGAGGGGGTGTGGAATTTCTTAGGGCATGATTTATATCTGAGGGAGTCTGCTCAGTAGCTAGTATGACTGCTGTGAGTAATTAACAGAGATCCTAATATTTCCTCTGCCAGGACTCCAAATTATTTTGTTGCCATATATACATATATAAAACTTGTTTGACATGAGAAAGCATACCCTGCAGGATGAGGACTGTGTGTTCTAATTTGTTCTTCAGTTTTTGTGAATTGTGGAAAATGATTGACAAACAAGGGTAAAAAAATTGCACAGTGTGTTTCGAATTTTTGTATTTTCAAAAGTTCTTTGCAAAGATGTGAACTTAAATACTTGCAGTACAACATGAAGATCAATATGTGCATTAGGATCACTCCAAAATAACATGAGATGTAGATAATGCTTCTATTAAGACATGATTTATTGAAATGTTTTTGCCATAAATGCTCTTGTTCTGTCTGGGGAATGAACAACATGACCTCCTTGCTTGCTTTTGAGATCCCACTCCCCTTTCTTTTTTTTATCCTTTGCAAAGCATTCGACTGGTGTTCTTCTGGACACTGGTAAACCACCCTTGCCAGACAGTGATTACTCAGAGAACTCATAAAAATATTTGCTGAGAATACATTTGAATTTTTCAGCCATGATCCAATTTGTCTAAAATTGGTATTACTTCTACATGGTTGCATGTTATACTGGAGGATGCTCACCAGCCTTGAGTAAACTCTGCTAGTGGGAATGGATAAACATTTGCTGCAGTCCATAAGAAATGGTTTCTGAGACTTGAGCTTATGTCTGAATTATTCTGTAGCTCAGAGGGATTTGGTGTATGATTTTGGTTCAGAGATGTCTTTACAGTGAACCAAAAGGGCAAATGTCTCTCATGGATATGAAAAAAAAAAAAAAGCGTTAATTAGAGTAGTAACAACAGAATACTGAGGGTTTTATAGGTATGAAACTTGTGCAATTCAGTGGTAAAGAATTGCATCCAGAAAATTAAAAGAAGAAGGCAATGCTTTACAGAATGTAGCATTTGGGGGGTCTGTGAACTGTAAAGGATGATGTAGTGACATGGAACACTATGTGTTTGCTGCTTAACTGGAAGTTTTGAAGAAGTGTAACTTGGCTGTGTATGCAGTAAGTCCATCACTACTTGCCATTAAATAGGTCATGGAATGCTGTACTCTGAAGTATCTCTTAGCTCTGCAGAGTATCACTCAGTTAAAAATCTATCAGGATGGGGAATCAGACCAAAGAAAACAGACACCCATCAAGCCAGTTTCTTTTGTTGTCTGTCTGGCAAGGTGCCATATCAAAATTTCCAGAGAGAGGTTCAAAAATTGTAATTGGGTGGTCATGCAGACAATATGTATATGTTTCAAAAATGCAAAGGATGAAATATTTTTTGAGTGAAATAATCTGATTTTCTCAGAGGTCCAGCACAGGCCTGGCAGAAACAGGTAAGAAATGCTTGTAAAATTATATGCTTCAACTTGTAATTGTCATAAATTTCCTTTACTCTAATCCCACGTCCTCAAAGTGATTCTTTATTCTGTTCCCACAGGTCTGCATCTGCCTAATCTGAGAGAACTGAAGCTGAACAATAGCTTGCTTGCATCTGTGAGGTAAGAAATTAATGACTTTATGAAATAAATATAAAGAATAACAGCCCTCAATTTTAAGTGCTAAAATCTTCATTTGAGCTGCTTTCATTCCTTCCATTTCTCCATGTTATGATAATGGATTAGGTCATGAATAATGCTCCACTACCACAAAAGTTTAAGGACAGGACCTGATCTGGAATAAATCAGTCTAGCTGCAATGGTGCCAATGAATTAGCTCTAATTTGCCACCAGGGAAGTTCCTGCTATGCTGAAGTCCATGGAAATTTGTTGCACATTTGAAAGGAGCTAAAAACCCCCCCCTTATCTATGTCTAGGTGCTTGGATTTCAGGGTTTCAGCCTTTGGGCTTTTACTGTGCACAGTAGCCTGTTCTGTACAGGTCAGACCAGTTCCTCAGCTGATGAAAATCACTTTGGCTTTACTGAAGCAAATGGGATCAGGTTGATGAGAGCTGCTGTGAAGCCTGCATGTCCCCAGCTTGCTGAACTGCATGAAAACATCACTTTTTCTCCCAGACACCTGGGGGAGTTGGTTGGTTGGAAAGGTTGAAGTGAAAACCATCTCAATGAGGAGGCAGAGCTGTCTTCACTCTCCTGTGCTGATATCTGTATTACCCTTGCTAATTAATGCAAAGTGGAAAAATACAGTTCATATCAGAAAAGGGCTGTGTAAAAGGCCCTGTTTTAAACAGGACTCCTCTCTGGCTTTGTATGGCTATCTGCTAAATTCATGGGGCAAAAAGTAGCGGGGTTGTCAGTTCCTGTTAAGAGAACATGTTCTGTCATAAGAAATGGCATTAAATTCTTCTTGGTCTCTCTAAAGTATCTAATGAACTTCAGTTGCCACACTTTGATTTTATTTTCCCTTGTTCTGGTGATGAGATGAAGTATCTGCCATCTAAATTTTGTTTTTCTCACCTTCTAATCCATAACATGTGAAAGTGGTGATTCTACATTGCTGCAATTATTTTAATAACAACCAACCATTGTCATAAGCATGAAATTGGTCCATTATTGCAATGGAGGAGTAAGTAGTGGGTGAAAAAAATCTAAATTTTGACAATATTAAGAGATTTGACAATATTAAGAGATATTATATTAAAAAGAAAAAGTATAGTAAGTGGCTTTTAGTTTGATCAAAACTCCATATTTTCTTAAAGTGTGTCAACAGAAAACCTTTTGATCAGTTCTGTTGGTAGTGAATATAAGAATGCAGGTCAGGAAAACTAAACTGCTTGACTCATGATTTTAGCAGGATTTTACACCTCTGTGTTCTGAGACTCTAATTTCTCAATGGGAAACCATTTTCTTTGACCTGACACCCTTGTGGACCTTGATGCAGCGAATGCTTGGTCTCAAGTTGAGTTTTGATTTGATCTATTCTAATATAAATATGTTTGGGCTTGGATATCAAGTCTAATATTGTGATTATTCCCAGGCACTCCAGCCCCAGGAGAAGCTACCTGCTCCTCCTTCTGTGTGCCACTTAAATGCAATTGTCAGGGAACAGGTAAAGGAAAAAGATTTTGTTAGCTCTCCCGGATGTGAGCTCAGTCTGTATAGTTACAGCAGTAGCTTTACTTTATTAATTCCCATCTTTGACAATCTGTCATTGACAAACACAAATCATTTAAGGGCATATCCCATGCAAGCACAGCCTTATAGTTGAACTTTATTTTTGGATGTCTGCATCATGTCAATTTAATGCCCATTAGAGCAACATTGCCGCCACAGCAGTAGTGATGCCTGCTATACCTAATGTAACATAGCTACTCCCATTCTAGAGGCTGCTGCCATTCACTCCAAAATTCAGAATCTTATTTCTGAATTAATCTTGTTGATATTTGAATTCTGTCCAAAAAAGTTATTATTTTGTTTTATTCAACCAAACCCTTGCAAATGAGGCTTTTGAGGATGACAGAAAAAAATGTTCTTCCCTCTTACTGAAAGTAATTCCCACAGATTTTGCTACCCATAAGGTCAGAATCATTGTGGTGGTAATTTTAAAAAGGGCAGCAGATAATAGGAAACATCTTGTAAGGACCAACTGGAAGATTGGTTTTATTTACTGAAAAGAGAGTAAGGACAGAAAAGCGAAAAAAGATAGAGGGTGTTTTGTATATACTTGGGATGCTAAAAGCAGACATTCTTTTCATTCTATTTTATGCTATAAAAGCATATTCTGGTGAATGATTATGAAAAAAAGGCTGTCAGTGTGCATGCATGAGTTGGTAATAAGATGGGAGACTGTGTTTTGTCACTTTATTTTTGTTTCATCTTGTCTTGCAGAGTAGGACTACCTAATTATTTTGGGATGAAATGGGACTAAAACTTTTTTTTTCTTTTTTCATTTTGAAAATGGAAGAAGAATTGACTTGGTAGATATCAAAATGAAGTTTTATCATCCTGACTTTAGTTACTGATTTTTTTTTTGAGGCATTTATTCCTGTCAACCTCACATAGGAACTTAAGTTGTGAGGATGCTGAGGTGTGCGTGGCCATGCACTGTTCAATGGAAATCAAAGGAGTCATGTTCTGGCAGTGAGGAATCAAGGTGTTCTTGTATTACAGTTTTCTATGGGAGAGCAAGGCTTGCTAGGTCAGTGAGTTTGGATATTGGCTTTTCCTGGTAGTTCCTCAACAAGCTGTGATTCCTTTGATGGGGAATGTGCTTGAGCTACCTTACTTGTGAATTCATGGCCCTTCCCCAATCCTTCCAAAGCTTGCATTACTTTTGAATACTTGAAACTTTGAAAGGATACCATTATCAGCTATTTAATTTAATCCAAAAGGAAAATATATCCAAGTTTATTTGCAGATAATTGATCTTGGTGGTTGAAAGGAAATTTCTTTCTTGGATGTTTCTGGGTTTTGGTTTTCTACTGGGCCTTTGCTAGAGGGAATGGCTCTTGAACATCCTGTGTACTGTGAAAAGAAAATAGTTCATAGTGTTGCTAACTTTCTAAACCACAATAATGTCATTATGTCCTTGTTTGGTGACCTTCACCCATTTGCTTGCAACTAAGAACTTCTAGATTTATGAACTGGTAATTGAGGATGAAAAGTCAAGCCTATTCTGACGAGTGCCTGCTAAAATCTGGTTGGTTGGTTGGTTGGTTGGTTGGTTGGTTGGTTGGTTGGTTGGTTGGTTGGTTCGTTGGTTGGTTTTTCTGCAGGTTTTTTGTGATGGTCCTGGTCCTCATTTTTGAAATGCTTCCAGTAAAAGAACTATATTCCAAGGCCAATGAATTACTACTTCTGCTTTGGCATGTAGCCTGTGTATTTTTTTATCAGATTGCTTTTATTCTCAATTCAGGGATGAATGAAAAGATCTGTTTAAAAATGTTTAGATAGATATCTTTATGAAAGGGCTTTTAAATCAGATAGGGGAATCTTGGGACCTGGTTCCCATAAGTTTCCAGAAGAAGCTGTTTCAGCAGCTGAAGTTAATTTCCTCCCATTCAGCACTACACATTGTAGCCAGCAGAAGAGTGATCTACTCTCAGGGCTTCTCAAGCAGCTGCTTCTAGCAGAGAGGGGCTGTGATATTTTAAGTGAGATGAAACACAGAGCCTGCAAAGTGTGGGGACAAAAGTGAATATGGTGGATATAGGGAAAGGAAAGCAGATTTTCTTCATCCAGACTGAGTTAATATTTCATTGCTGCAGTTCTCTAACTGGTCTTGCACTATTGCAGAAGCATCCCCCAGAACAAGAGGAAAGTAATCCTGGTCTGTTTTATCTGGTAAAATCATCAGGAGGTTCAAATGAACAAGGTGCAGAGTACATTCAAAATCAACAATTCTTATGCTTTTATAAGCCTTAGATTTTTGTTTTGTTTGGTTTTTTTAACAGCAGCTCCTGGAGACAATACTAGCAACACAGGAGTCTCTGTATTCACCTTTTGGAGTGTTTTGAGCCCTCTTGGCTGTGAAAAAATAACTGTAAATATGAGCCAAGTGATTTGAGTAAAGATTTTGCTGATCATTTTATGACTTTAAGAAACCAGAGCCAAACTAATTCTTTCTTAATTCACGGTAAGGGGCTCTAAAGTAATGTTTAAAAGTATTTTTTGAGACTTGAATCAGGATCTTTAGGTATTTTAACCTAGCAATAAACATCTTTTTTGTCCAAGAAAGAGTTTAAGGAAATATACTATCTTGTGTTTTTAAAGCCACAAGAAGTTTGCCTTCACTGATGTTGCTCACAAGCTGAAAATTAAACATAGGTCCAATTGCTTTGCTGGATCTGGATTAAGTTATACCATCTTGTATAAGACTGAGCCATGACACTGATCACCCCAAAATTCGATGCACTGCTGGTAGTGTGTCTAGGCACCAACTATTTTTTGCATAGTTTTCCTTCAAACAAGAGGAACATGGGCACATCATTCCCCTAAATTTGCTTTTTGCCCTTGTCATTTTTACTTATTCCTTTCTGTCTCTTTTTTTCTTCCCCTCCACTTTTTTTCATCCTTTTTCTTCTGCTTGTCATTTCTAATCTTTTGCAATTACTGGATTACTATGTTTGATGTACAGTAACAGGTACATAGATATCACATATAAAAGCAACGAGTTTTGTGCAACAAGGATCAGCATTGCTGTTACAATATTTAAAATCCCCAAATAGTTTCTAAAATCAATTCAGTTTGCATTACAGGTGCAAATGTTTTCAACAGATGATGTATTTGTGTTACAGCAATTTTTTATTATGTTTAGCAAGGAATCAGGGTGCTCTTGCTCTAAATTGCTCTTACAAATGCAGTCAGAGAACCACTGCTCTGATTTGGTCAGGGTGAATCATTTCATACCCTTATTTCAGCACCCAGAGCATCACTGTTTATTTTCATATTCACATTTCAGGATGGGGAAAGCATTTAATTTCAAATGCAGGCTAGTTTCTGTAGGAAGTGTTCCTGTTAATTCTTTTCTGTAGCTGCACTGAAAGTCCTTCAGCAGTTAAAGTTGCTATGAAGTCTGTCTTAAGAACATATTCTTTGAGGACTTTGAATGCTTTCCAGGAGCTAGGAAAGCATTTAAATTGAATCTTAATCTTTGTATTAATGAGTCTTCTCTGTATTAGTGCCTTCAGATCCCTGGGAGTATTACAAACCTGGGCGAAATTGCTGTGACCTCAAGTTTTATTTAGCATTGATGGTTTTAAGGATATTCATATTATTGATAAAATGTAATGATTTGGGGACAAAAATACAGCTTCTTTTAGTTGAGTGGATTATTTTCAGAAAAGCACAATCAGCCTGTTTGCCTTCGGCCCTAGGGAAGTCTGATTGCTTTGACCACTTATCTGTCCTGGGTAGACCTCTGGTTTAATTTCACCAGGTCAGGTGCCCAAAGTAGAAAATGTGTCTTTGTGACCTTAGATACCAGGGAATCTGACAGGCTGATTCCCCAGCAAGGGAAGCTGAACTTCTTCTGTACAAATGCACAGATGGAGCTCAGGTTCCATTCTGCAGCAAGCACAAAGGACACCAAAACAAGTTTGTGTCCTTGCAGTGTCTTTCTATAGTTCTCACCATCAGCACCCCATTTTCTGAAGCCTTCCCCAGCTGGAACTCCCCTGCTTTCTATTTCAGACTGTCAAGTACAGGGTGTGCCTGTGAGGAAGGGGATGATGAGGCAGGGCCTGCCCTTGCAGCTCCAGGTTTGAGTCTCCTGGCTGTGGCAGGGTGGTGAGGAGGGTGCAGTGCATCTCTCTCCTCACAGAGCAGAGAGGATCTGCTCTTGTCATCTGAGCAGTTCCATGGCAGCAGGTTTCTTCCAGGACACCACTATCATGTTTCTATTTTGTGACTGCCATACAATGCAGGGCATAAAAATCATCAGAGCATCATCATAGACTGCAGCAACACTTCTTGCATCATGAACATGGCTAGTGTAAAAGCAAAGTAAATAAGTAATAGTTAATGTGTGCAGGAGGGCTGCCAGTAAACTCCTGCAAGGTAAGACAAGCCCACTAAGTAATTGTGCTCCTTCTCTGCCCATTATCTGAACAGGCACTCCACTTTGAGTTTGATAAAAAAGTGGCCTTTCTTTTCAGGATGTTTTCTCATGCCTTGCACCTATCCAGCTGAACCAGGTCTTCAAAAAAAATACAACTCACCTCCTGGGTTAGCTGTATAAATATGCTGTATTTTCCATCTCAGTTGTTTATTTTATCCTGGGCAGACACAGTCTTTTGAATGAGTTGTCCATAAGGCTTTGCCTAATGGTATCCTGATCTTGCTTATATTCTCTGGATGGATATCATAAATAAAAATGTCAGTAATAACTAGTGGATTTCTGCCAGCAAATAAGTACTTATGTGCCTGGCTATTAGGCAGTTTGCAGCTGCTCTCTTTCAGCTGTCAATGTCAGGGTTCACTTACGAAAATTTGCACCTAAATATTCATTTTAGCCAGTGATGAGAAAAAAATGGTTATAATCATGGTGTGAGAAACACGAAAGAACAGGGTTGGGAAGGAACAGTAATTAGCCCATTGCCAGTGGGACTGCTAAGGAAGCTTTCCTGTCTGGCCATCCAGGAGCCACTCTGGTAGAAACACTCACACCACCCGAGATTTTCACTGCTGGGACTAAAGCTCCTTCAAAGTGAGCAGCTCCAGTGACCCCATGGGTGCCCCTTTTGGCTCCCTGCACACCCCACACTCACAGTCAGTTAAGGTTTCCTTACTGGTTCAACCCTGGGTTTCCCACAGCAGAGTCCCACATGTCTGGATCCTTAGAGGAATTTAATTGTGGCACAATAACACAAAACCAGCTCAAGCTGGGTGCCTCCTTCCTGAGTGGCATCCAGCTGTGAAAAGATTGTCTTGATGGAAATAAGAAAATAATCAGCATTCGTTTAATGGGTTTGTAGGTTGTTTTGATTCTCTCCTACAAGGGAATTGCTTCTCCGCAGCTTGTTTGGTTTTTTCTTTATTGAAAATAATTATGTTCAGTGGGAAAATACGTTCTTGGAATGCAAGGTAAATGCTGATCTTAAAAAAGGAAAGGAATCAGGTTGGAGGGGAAATTATGCTAATGGTTGTATTTGTCAGTTGTAACTGCCAAGTGAGAGGAATAAAAATGAATAAATAGATAGCGTTTCAGTGTACAATCAGTTTCATGATTTAATTTCTGTAGCATATTTTCCACACAAGAGTTGATTTAGTTGTTCTTATTTTCTGCAGACACATTTCTGCACACAAAGGGCCTGTTGCTATTTTTCCCCTAAAATACATGCACACTTCTTTTTCTCTAGCTATGTTCCTCATTTGTTGTGTGGCAAAATTTTATCCTTCTATCATGAGATCTTTAAAGGATGCATCAAATCTCTCAGATGCATCAACAGCTGGATCAATAGCTGCAAGAAATAAATACTGAAATGCCTTTGTGTTTTAGGAGGTGAAGTTGTGATTTTATCAGCAGGTGTAATGCATGCACATTCTTCACCCTTTGCCATAAGCTGCATGCTGTGTTCTTCTTAGAGGATAAGAACCTGAACACAAAGGTCTGATAATGAAACTTACCACCTGCACTTTTTGGTAACAGAAGTTTTATGAAAGACTGTGTGTTTGAAAGACCATTTTTGGCATCTTCTAGTCTGAACTTCATCAACATCACAATCCTACCACTCCACTTTCTACTGTTTCATTTCACCATAGACAAGAATTTAGAGAGGTTTGGTTTACTCTGCTTAGTGTTGCAACTACAGTTACTTCAAAGGCAAGGTCAAGATGATCTACATCCAGTTAATACACCTGCACCAGATTTGAGATGTCTGCTGGTGTGCTGTAAAGGAAATGCTGAGGCTCTGTCTTGTAGTAACACCCTCAGTATCAAAATCTATAAGGTCCTGTCTGTCTCAAGAATCCTGTGATGGGCTTTGAGGTCTCCCAAACTTCTCCTCTGCATTTTGTTTGCTTGTTGTAAAAGAATATCTGGAGGCCAGTACAAGCAGAGAAAATCTCACTTGAAGCTATTTTTTAAGGAAGAAGTGTTGACTCGGGACATATGGAGACAAGTCTGTCATGCCAGATCTGCAGTGAGCATTAGAGACTGAGAGAGGAAAGAAATTTGGAGGAAATCAACGGCCATTCACAGGTCCAAGTTGTACCTGTATCTGTTTCTTACAAGCTTCTTTATTTTTTGTTTTCTTATTAGATGTATACACAGATAAAAAAAGAAAGAAAAAGTTACAAAGAAGAAATGGTCATCAGCCTCAGAAGCAAATCTTTAGTGTCATGCAAATGTGCCTGATCTAAAGAATCTTAATAACCTGCATTTCCACCATTGTATATTCAGACTGAATAATTTTAAATTACATTTTCTCTCTAGGTTTTCATATCAACCCACTTCTGCAATATTTCAAGTATTTTTTTACAGCGGAAACTCTGTAGCTAACCCATGACAAAAATTGAATAGCTACTTCAAGCTGATCCAATTCTGTAGTTGTGTGTGGTCAATTAATCTAGAATTTCAGTTTTTTCTGATACACAGAAAAAGACGTTTCAGGCACCTTTTTTTGTTTGTTTGGTTTTGGTGGTGGTATGTATCTTAACACCACTGAATCTGTCAGAGGATTTGAATCTTTTACAGAATATTCCTTCTGCTTACCCTGAAACATTAGAAGTTCTAAGTGTTGATTTTGAAGGATGAGGTCTATATTAAAGCAAAGTTGGAATAGATCTGTCTTACTCTGCCAAAGCTCAGACCTGGAACATACTGTGAAACAGGCACACAACATGTGGGAGACTGAAAAGTTATTTATGCAGGAAGTTTCAAAGCACTGTGGGATTCAATTCTTCGATGTAAATAACTCATTCTGTAACCACAGTTTCATTATCCTTTATTTTTTTTTATATGTAAGCTTTCAACAGTGAGAATGAACAATTGCCAAAGCTGTAGGAGCTGCCAGTAGCTCTGGGGTTAAACTGAGGGGCAATGGATCTGTGGGTGTGAGAGTTTTATTTACTGTGTGTCTCAGCTTTTTCCTGTTTGAAAATCCATTTGGTCTCGTGGAAGATGTAGTGCACCCAGTAGGATGCAGCCATGGTGTGTTGGGTTTCTACAGTTTCTCTGGGGTGCAGCTTTATGCCAAGGGTGGGAGCTGAAGTAGGATGGAAAAAATGTAGTCAAGGGCAAGTCTTGTTCGACAGGACCACACTTTGGGAATTTCTGCTCCTTTCAGATTGTGGGAGCTGAGTTAAAGCAACTGTTCTTTCATTGGGAGAATGCTATAGCAGTAACTGAGCTGACAAACAGTTTTAATGATAAAAGAAAATTAACACAAAATTGCGTTATCCTTCCCACACGTGTTGCATATTCGTGTGTTAAGGAATTGCCATTCCTGACTCCATCAGTGTTGATCAAGTCCATTCTTCTGCTCTAGGTTTTTTTTTGACAGCCACAAAAAATGAGAGCACTTGAAATTAAAGCTACATTTCATATGTATTAACTTTAATAGAAGTAAGCATCTTGGTTACCTTAGGCACAAGTATGACGAGTTACAGAAGTGTATGTATCAGCACTCCCACTTACAAATGTCTCTCTCCTGTTGGTCTCACAAAGCACTTTTTGTTTAAATGAGGTATAATCTGACATGGAAAATAAAGTTCTCCAAGTAATACAGTGCTTTATGTAATACTGCAGTTGCTACAGTGGTTTCAATGAGGCAATGAGAAGCAGCAATGACAAGTGAAAAAGTTATAAATCAGGAATAGCCCAGAGATGTATCTCATTGGGTTTGGGTTTTTCATATATTGTCATCTCCTGTATCCAGATGCCATCCTTGCCAGCCAGCCCTGGAGGGGGAGGCAGGGAGTGGTGGGCACTGGTATTAGTGCAACAAGGATTTTTATGCAGTGTCTCTGGTTGAAGCATGGCCACAGATGTGTCCATGGCAGAGCTCAAGTACTCTTATCAGGACCACCAGAGTGGTCCTTAGCTCCTGTCCTGGAAAACAGCCAAACTGCCTTGGACAGTTTGTGGTTTTGGCTGCTGTAGCCAGGTGGTCTCCTGTCCTTGTTTTCAGGCTTTTGCTTTAGCGAAAGTGCCGGCCAAAAGCACGTGGCTCCTTGATAATTGTAATTTGCCTCAGCAGGCCCACAAAAGCTGTAGCAGGTGTCTCTCCCTTCAGCATAACAAAGATGAAAAGGCAGAGCACAGGCTGGATGAAGTGTGACACCTTGAATGTTCTCCCTGATCTATTTACCCCTGGTGCAGCACCAGGCAGATGCATGCATTTCCTCCCAGACACCCATTTTGCTTTCAATGAGGTGTTCAGCAGAGATCCACAGCTAAGAAAAAGCAGTATACGAGATCTTTCCAAACTTGGAACTCCACGCACAAGCAACCAACCAAAAAAAACCCTACAACCTTAGAATAAAATAGTGAAATTTGTTTGTTGGGGCAAATACTGCCAGGGGCATTAGCACTGCAGCCTATTTTGAAAACAGCTTCTTATTCATAGTAAGATTGCCTCAAAAATTTGGGACCACAGAGACGTGCTACTGCAAAGACCTTTGAGAGCAATAGCTTTTTGTTCACACAGAAGTTCTTCATTTGCATGTAAAAGGGAGTTATGAAAACAGAATTCATAGACGCAATTTTTATTTAAGAAGACATTTGGTAAATGCAAGCTTTCTCTTCACCCTAAAACAAGCTAGCCTTCCTCTATGTATTTAAGAATTGCCTAGCAAACTCACTGTTTGCTTAGTTTTTGAAGTCTCCAATAACATGTCTCAACAGGATTAGGAACTCTTTCTGTTGAAAAGCTGCACAGTTCAGAAGGCAGAATAGACCAGATTAGTAGGTGCTATATCTCCATGGTACTTCAGCCTAAAAGTGGCCTTCTGGCAGCAGAAGATGAGACATGATCCTTGTTATCTTGCACCTTGGGCCGTGGTTCACTCTGGCACAAGGGAGCATAAGATGCTGAAGGCAACCTGTGTGTCATGGTGATGTAAGACGTGAGACAGGGGAGTACCAAGCCAACAGCTCTCAGCTTATTGCTACTTGAATTTCCAAGAGTGAATACAAAACCAACAAAGACTGCAATGCTGCAAAGCAAGGCAGGTCATCACGTTCACATGACATTTGTTCAGCTGTAGAAGGACACTGCAGGGACAATAAGGACATGGCCTCAGCACTCTTGCAGAGTCGGGGGCTGTGTCGTGGATTTGATCAAGTACAAGGAACACATGCATACAATCAGTTTTACAATTTTGAATACAGCTATTTGAGAACACAATGAAACTTTTATGTAAGCTTCCTATTAGAGCATATGTTACTGATTTAAATAACATTCAGGCTTTCAAAGTTTTTGTTTCAGATGTCAGAATTATCTGTACAACCAAACCATTGTGTGTTGACATCAACCATATCAATGTTATCACAGTGCAGCTTGATAAATTCCACTTGATTTCTGTAGATCAGACGTGGGATTCTTTTATTCCTTTATTTTGTAAGACTGGAGTTTGGTCACTCTCTAAATTTCTCTATTTACCAGTGCGTTCATTTTCAAAGCAATCTTTAAAATAAATAAAATCTGCATCAATGGCTATTTTAGGTGTGTTGCTTCTGAAGATTTATTCAATAGATGCAGATGTGCTTTGAGATATTACTTGCAAGTTCCATGGATTTAGTCCTTTATATCTAGGTAAATGATTCAAAACTGACTTCAGGAAGAAACTATGGGGTTCAAACTGACAAATATGTTCAGGGTTTTGCTGTTGTGTTTACTGGGTAGCTTGAGCTCAGTGGAGCTATTCAGGATTTATTGTCGTGAAACCAAGAGTAGGATTTGGCTCTCTAGGTCTGATATTCATCCAGTAAAAATTTGGATGGATCAAATCAGTCCCTGAAGAACAAGTATGTTGGATTAATGGAAGAACACATTATTTCTCAAACTTGTTATTAGGTGCTGTGAGCCAAATTGTTCATTGCCCCTCTGCTCTCTCCCCAGCCTGGGGAAGTGATGACAAGTTGGGAGCATCAGATTTCGTGGGAAAAAATACTAAATGGTTGTGCACAAGTGGGGAGGGTGTTGCCAAGATCCTCCCAGAAGCACTGGGCTGTTTGGTGAGTTCTCATCCCTGCAGCAGTTATTTTGAGATAGTTGGAACCCAGGCTTTAAACCCTTGAGTTTATTAATATTGTTTTCTCAAAATCAATTATAAATGCAAATTTTTGGGTTAAAAGTGACATATGGGGAGTCTATGTTGATTTCTTGGCACTTTGGGATACTAAAAGCATGATCTGATATTCAGTGTATGTTTTGCAGGCAAGCATGTGTGTAGGAGCACATGTGGAGTAATTACTCAGGAGGACTCTGGTTTGGCAGCTTCAGGGGCTGTAATCCTCTGTTTATTACAATCAAAGGTTATGATGTATGCATCCCCACCCCATGCTCCATCTCTCTGCCTCAAACCTGTCTTGAATGAACCACAGCAGGGGTGAGCAGGATACATAATGGCTTTGGTTATTAATTCTTTGCCTTTCCTGTAAAGTTCCCAGCTTCCACATCACTTGGGACAGGACACTTTTCCAGTGGATTGGGATTATTCATTGTATTGATGGGAGCTATGTTTTCCTCTATAGTATCTTCTCTTTCCTTCTATAAGTTCTTTGTTGTTTGCACATCACTGGAGCACTCCTGTGCTGCCACCAGCCTTGTACAGTGTTTCATCTTTTTCCTTTCAGCCATCAAACTTTTCAATCCTACTTTCTCTTTTTTGGAATAGGTGCTGTAATTTTCTGTATGTTTATATCGTGCTCAATACAAGAGAATCCTCATCTGACATGTGTTTCATTAATTTCAGCCTTGGTCAATGATTATTTTGGGGGGAGTGTTTTGTTACACTGCATGTATAATTATAGTGGATTTTCTCTCTTACTACCCTGATAAATTGTTATAAAGAGTTTATTATCGTATTAAAATAGTCTACCCTAATAAATAATTATCAGACTGCAGATTCCCATTAATTCTGTTTCAATAAAACTCAATAGAGGTATCTCTCCAGTTTGGGCTGATCTCACCCTCTGCACTTAACATAAATGCAAACATGCCTGTGTGTACACTTGCACACCCACGGTGGTCATGTGTGCTTAAACAACTCCTCACTTTGCTCTCATCCCCTCCAAGGTGGATGTGCCAGATGCTCTAGAGCTGGTCCCAGAGGAGACACTCCCATCACTTGCAAGCTCCTAAGTTCTCATCTCACCAGCCAAAATATTTCAGAAGAATTTTCAGAAGTGCAGGTGCATGCAGTTGTGAGGAGCAGCTTGCTTTGAGCTCCATGGCTGTTTCACCTTACAGCAGCCATGCTCTCAAGGGCAATTATCTTTATAATAATTAACAAGGGAATTTTCTCTGATGCTGCAGCATGAGTCATGCATCTTCCAAAAAGATTAGTTTGTTAGTTACTGAATAAAATGTTTGCAGATGTACTTTGCTGTGATAACATCTCTGACTGGGGATGACTCATTACAGATGCAGGAGTAAAGATCTGCAGGGCCAAAATGTGACTGCATGATCCAGAATTTTAGGCTCCTCTAGCAGCTAGCATGACCCCAGTGTCAGCAAGAGGAATTTGGTTCTGCAGCAGGGCCCAAATAGGAAAAAGTGCTTTTCCTCTTCTCCTCACTGCCTCTACATTAGCAGGGAAGGAGAGGTGACAGTCATTTGCTCTTCATGAGAGCTGGAGTGCCCTTCTTGAGGGGCAGGAGAAGAGATACCTTGGTCTGCTAAGTTTATTCCCTGAAACAATAGAGCAAAACTGGGCCAAGTCATACCAAACACTGCAACAAAATTCATGCTTTCTTAGTAGTTTGTTTCTTGAGTTAAAGGTGGACTTTGAGACAGCCAAATTCAGCCTTGTAAGAAACCACTTCCCATTAGCTTCCATATTTATTTCTATTCTGGAGTGTCTGTTTGAGCATTTTTTTAATAACAAGACCCTGTTATCAAACACTGGGTTGCATTGCAAGCATGCAGTTGTTCTGCCTTCTGCAAGTACCCAAGACATGGGATGTACAACCTAGTTCCTTTGTCTGGAACACAAATCCTCATCAACTTTGATTAGTATTAACCTTGAAAGTGCTACTCCTGACTTATTCCAGTTAGCTGTAGGAGAGTCAGAGCTGCAACCCATGAATGAAACTGGAATGGATTTGACACTAAACTTAGTAGCACAAATTGTGAAGGGTAAGGTAAATAGGCTTTAGAAGTCATTTCAGTTAGGGTCTTCTTCTGATGGTGTGCACAGCAGGAGAATGCTTTAAGGACTTGGTAGCTAATAATTCCTAGTGAGTGTGTGCCATGCATGAACTAGCACATGCTGTGAGTATGGACTGGCCCTGTCTGTGTGCACTGGCTTTAACCACAGTCAGCTCTGGAACAGAAAACTCTGACAAACTAAGAGAAAGATTTAATTCTGGAAGTCTTAGACTTCTGAGTATGAGCAGGAAACTGCTTCCAGAAATGCATGGAGTGATCAAGGACTAGAGGGAATAACTGTTTGTTCTTGGGGCCCTGTGTAAGAATTGCTTGGGAATTGATCCTCTGCTTTGCTTTGGCATTCTTTATATTGACAGAGAAGCAGTAGGAACAAGCATATTACTGCAATCTCCTTCTGTGGCAAAAACCCTTCTGTTAAAAATTCGAGACAAAATAAAAATGGAAATAAAGTCCATTCACCATATTTTACTCTACCATATGTGAAGTAATCAGGTTAGGATTGTCTTCAGTTTTGCTGGCCTAATAAACAGAGCATCTATCAGAAACATTGTTTCAATGACACAAAAATAAGAGTGACTACTTCCCTTTATCTCTGTTCAGTGGTTTACAGAAGAGAAAATTCTGCACAAATTTGAAAAAAATTCCAAAATTTGAAAATCTCATCAGTGGTTGAAGAGAGTCATGAAATGAGCAGTGCAATCCCTTCACATTATTCCTAACGCCATATTTGTGTTTATGGCTCTGTTGGCCTTGCTTGATGGCAGGTTCTGTTTTTGTAATTTAATTTAATTTCTTTCTTATTATAGGCATGCAGCTTGCAAATCTAATAATAAATTTTCTGTAAATATTACTTTGGGAGGCATCTGTTCCTTAAGGAAGCCTTAGAACCAATTTTTGTTTTATTTAGAAAATAGACACAATGTAAAAAGGCCCTGGAAGATCTTGTGCAAGGCCAGGGAGGTGGTGATATCAATTTGGCTTTCTTTATCCTTGTGTTACTAGAGACAAGCTTCCTGGGTGCACAGAATTCACTACAGGTGTTGTGGTTCATATCCATTGAGGGTTTTCTCCTCAAGGGAAGACTAGCCTTAGATGGAAAGAGATGTTCAATGAGACTGATTGTTTGGGGGTCTTTGCTTAGTTCTAGCCATGGACAGAAAGCTGCACTGTTTGTATCTCAAAAGCTATAAAATGTTACATAAACACATTGTGTGGTGTATCCATTGTGAGCTTATTTAAATGGGCAGCATCCAGGGAAGGGATAATACAGTCACCCAATGTCTGTGGCCCCTGCAGTGGTAGAGAATGGATGAAGTCAGGTAGGTCTGAATGATGGCCATGCACATACCAGTCCCTAGGAGGCAAAGGGGTGAAAACCCCCAGTTTTTACCTGGAAACTTCCATTCAACCCTGTATTTGGCCCATCACAAAAGAGAAGCACCTGGGGATATTTTTTCCTTGCACTCATCCTTTATTCAGGTTTACACAGGCTCCCTTCTCCAGACAAGGCCCTTCCCAAGTATTCAGATGGCAGAGAAACAACAAAAAATACAGATAAGAGTAAAAGCACTCCTAAAAGTGCTTTTACTTACCACTGATAAAAGCACTCCTTCCTGACCTCTGGGACTGGCTGGATGCCCAGTGTCCCTGAAGCAGGCAGCTTGACTACAGGGGTTTGCTGCAAAGCTATATCAAAGCTGCATGAGACTTTCAGAAAGCAATGCAAAGCTGGTCTTGTTCCCTATCATCCACAGAGAGAGGACATGAGTACAACTGTTATGTTGGTATTTCAAGATTACAAGGGAGCCATGACTTCTACCTTCTGCAATTTTCTGAAGGAAACTTACTATTCTCTGTATTATAAGAATGAACATTGTAAGAGATAGCTAATCCAAAATTCTGAGGTCCAATAAACTCTATTTAAGAACTATTTTAGCTTTTTACGTAGTCCTGAGAATCTGGCCCATCTTGAGCATGGATGTTGGACAAGATGATCTTCCTTTCAACTCAGCCATTACTGTGTTTCTGTGAACTCCATGCTAGTCTCTGCCTTCTCTGATAAACTGTCTTTGGATTTAGTTATCCACTGTTTAGTTCTTTATTATTCAGATACTCTGATACCATGGCTACAGTCAAGAATTCTGAGTTTTTGGTTGGTTTGGGATTTGATAAAGTGTTGTATTTTGTTTATGTTAGACTAGTGGCTTTATGCAACTTAATGTTACCAAAGATGGCAGGTGATTAACCCCCCAGTTTGATTTGCCACCCTTTTTGTGTTATCTTTGTATTGTGCAGCACTGTAATGTCAGTGGGACATTACATATGTGTGGACTCGAGCAGGTCAGTGTGTGATTTTCTAGGTTATGACCAGAAAGTTTGAAGTTCATATAAATGATCCCTTATTGATATTTTGCTATACCTAAAGGGTGGAGAAAATAGGGTGGAAAGGATTATAATTTTCAGCTGATTCAAAAAATGTTATTTGGCAAAAGTGTTATTTTGTTCAACTGCAAAATCAGAACAGAGGTAACTCTGTAAGAGGGACAGAGTGAGACTGACCATGCAGTCAGCTCAGATATGTTAATTTGGGTTATATGAGTACAGCAGTGATGCCAGCGTAAGAAAACCCCACTTAATTCTTAGCAATTGCCTGTAATTTATGGCAGAATTACCACGATGTAGCTCTTGGAATAATCTTAATCAAACAGAGCTGGGGTTGTACAAGAACAAAGATGACAGTGGGATAAGTAAATAGGGGTATAATTTTATTCCCCACTTTCAAGGGTGAACATTTTTAATGGAATTTCTTGTAAACAATGTGAGATTTGAAGAAAGTAGCAGTGGCCTAGTCTTAGGAAAAAGAAAGCAAGTCTTGAATTTTTTCACTAATTTTTTTTCAAATAGTTCTTGAATTGTTTTTTATAAGGGATCTTGGAACCTCATTGTCCCATCTTCGTGTCCTGTGGATGGTTCGGTGTGGGCTGTCAGATTTAGATGGGATCTCTTCCTGCAGCTCTCTGAAAGTAAGTATAGATGTGTCCTGCCAAATTACAGTCTCAGAGCTATCTTCAGTTGATATTCTTTACTTTCAGTCTTCATTCTCCTCACCTTTTGCTCTTCTGGCTGGCTTTGTTTTGATGCCTTGAATTGTGTGAATTAGTTTAAAAATGCTACAAAATAGTTTTTTAAAATGAGGTGTAACAATCAGGTCTGATCCTGAGTAGGCTTAAAGCAGTATATGGCTAAATTACGCTTGTTATTTAAAACTACAACAGCCACACTTTATAAAGGGTTCACTTCCTTGCTAGTTTCATCCTGTGACGTTTAGTATTTCAAATATTAGAAAACATTTTGCAAAGCTTCAGTGTTGCTTGTGCAAGGCCGTGGTTTACGTGTTTATTCTGTTTACTTCTCCTGAGGAACTCTACATTGCCTATAACAATATCTCTGACCTGAGCCAGCTGACCTGGCTGGATCACCTTGAGGTTTTGGACCTGGAAGGGAACAATATTGAGGACATCAACCAGGTGCAGTACCTGCGACTTTGTTGCAAGCTAAGCCACCTGACAGTGGAGGGCAACCTTATTTGCCTAAAGCCAAATGCAGAATCTGCAGAGGTGAGGACTTGCTTTGCACATATTGTGTTGATTTTTTGTCAGTGCTTTTTAACTGTCAGCTGGAAATGAGAAACGTTTCTGCATCTTCTTATTGCATCATTCTAAATGATGACATGGGATACATTTCCCACCTTTAATTTCTGTTGATTTTGTGGTCTCATCAGTATGGTCTCCAAGATGACCACAAGTGAAATACAAGACTGCTAGTAAAGATTTGGGCCTGTTTCCCAGGAATATGAGGAAAAACTACTTCTCTCAGAGTATGAGCACTGGAACAGGCATCCCAGAGAGGCTGTGGAGCCTCCTCCCCTGGAGATACTGTAAACCTATCTGGATGTGATCCTATGCAACCTGCTCCAGGTGAATCTGCTTTAGCAGAGGGGCTGGATTAGGTGATCTTAAGAAGTCATTTCCAATCCCAGCCATGTGATTCTGTGATGAGATACCCATTTTTTGAGGGTTTTGCATTTCTTTTGGAGGCTCTCCAGTCCAAAAGCAAGTCCTCCAATAACACCATGCTCAGAAGTTGAGCCCTCAGAAAAACAGTGCTTGAGGTAACTAGGAAAAGCTATAATGTTGGAATTGCTTGTTACCCTTTGCCCTGAAGGGTTAAAATCAAGTGACCAAAAAGATCTTCAGAAAAAGCTGAAGATACAAAATGCCCCTTACGTGATTCACCCCTTATGTACTAAAATGATAGAATAATTTCTGCTGAATTTTGTTGAAGGCATGAAAGAGCCTCTGTGTCACAAAGATGAGAACACAGTAATACATGTTCTGATTTAGGTTTCAGGACACTCAACAAGCAAAGCAAGGGAGATCTAATTCTACATGAACAGCCTCAGAGCTTTATTACTCTCTTTCACTTTCTCCTGCTTCATAAAAAAGCACTGTTGGGTTATTCAAAGACCAACATATTGCCATCCAGGTCTTTTGGAAGGCCCGTGGTACACACAGAGTTGTGTAAAACACATGTTTCACTAAGGATGGTGCAATTCCCAATGGCATCATAAACAGCTGATAATGCAGGTCCAAAATGAGAGCTGAGGCTGTTATCCCACTGCAACATATTTCATAGCTTTCCTGTGTATTTTAAAGAAGTCATGCTGATGCTGTTAATTTGCTTAAAAGGTTGGGTTTGATATTTTTCCTGGACTTAGCCTTGAAAACAGGTGCTAACACTAAAACTCAATCATGCAATAGACATATATTTTAAATCTTGGAACTTCTGAAATATATGAGTTAATAGCATTTTTCAGCTGTAATAACTGGCTTGATCTTATTGTTCAGTAAAAGGGGCCATGGAAGGTAGCTCTTTAGCTATCATAATTTTCCTCTCTGGAATTCAAAAGAAAGTATACTTGCCTTTCTAGTTTGAACTGGTAGAATTATCCTTAAAGGACCACATTGTAACTACTTGTAACTAAAATGATTTCTCCATTTTGGTACATTTCTCCCTTATGGAAGATGCAATCATGAGAGGAAAAACATATTCCTGCAGTAAGGAAGCACTGCCTGCTTGTGATGGACTAGGCATGCCTGCTTACTCTTTCTAGTCCCATGGAGATAAATAGAGCTACTGACACTTCCTTTCATAGCTTCCTACTGTAGAAATGGTGTAGTGTATCCTAACAACACAGAAGGTCTGATTCTACTTCCTTGTTGTTCCTCTTCAATAAAAGTGGGATTTTTGGAGGATTTGGCATCTTCAGTCCTTAAGTATACTTGTAATGGGGAATTGTCAGATTTCCTTTGGCTTGTTCAGGCGAGGAAATCAGTCCTTGGGATACTCTGCATGTTGTCTCGTAATGGAAGTACAAAGAGCAGTAGCATGTTGTGGTGTGCCCTCCTGCTCTTCTCCATGCAAAATGGCTGTCTCTGCTCCAGTGCAAGTAGGTGCTACAATCTGATTAGTGAGAGATGGTTCTGCCCAAATTACAGTGCAAACCTTATGCCAAAGTCAGTGATACAAATTTTATTTAACAGTAAATGTGAGGTAGAAAAATAAAAAGAAATAGAAAAGAGAGGAGAGAGAAGAATGTTGTCACCACCCATGGATCCTGTGGCATATCTGTTGATCATTCTTCAGCCTGGGCTTCTTGGTGGTAGGGTCCCAAGGTCATTCAAAATTTTTCATTTTTTATACATTTTAGCAAACAAAGAAATTAATGCTCA
This sequence comes from Trochalopteron elliotii, assembly GCA_024734555.1. Taxonomy (NCBI): domain Eukaryota; kingdom Metazoa; phylum Chordata; class Aves; order Passeriformes; family Leiothrichidae; genus Trochalopteron; species Trochalopteron elliotii. Next base: position 1,337,865 of record JANPWX010000102.1, read on the forward strand.
TTGGCTACACAGTTCTCTTATGCTATTTGTTAAATGATTATCTCTTGCCTCTAATGCTAATTAGTCCACATGCTTAGTCTTTCTTTTCTTTTGAGCCAGTGATCACGATCTTCTCCTGTCAGAATTACCTTTTACCCAGTGGGAAGTGATTTCAGCAGAGTTGCTGATTTGTCTTTCCTTGTGGCCTGTAAATTCTGCATTTTTTTTTTGTTGTTTCCATTATCAGTGATAGCTTCTTCTTCCTGGCTTTGCTAACCTCCCCCTAAGTCTGAGATAAGACCCAGACAATGGTACCACCTTTATCTTATCTACAGTCCAAGTTCCAGGTATCCCCAGAGGAATATCTGGGGAGGCTTCAGTGGTCTTTGTTGGTCACAGATGTGAATTTGTCTGGGGAATCAGAGCAATGGTGTATTTTACACTGAGTTGTAGCAGAGGCAGACTGAGTTTGCTGTAGTCTCCCACCCGGGATCTGTGTTGGGAAGATGCTTTGCTCTCAGTTTGTTACAAAGTGGGACTTGCCCTTGGCTGCTGAGAGCTTCTCCATGGACTTTGTTGCTTTCTTGATTTCAATGGATGTTTGCTCTTTTTTTGGGGGGAATAGAAAAGCCATATAGAAAAGAGTAGATGTGGGCTTACTTTGGTGTGCCCTTGATGGCCAGCTCTAATTCCTCAAGCTCCTTCTTGTAGTCTGGCCCTTGCTAAAGGTCTGTAAAAGCTCTCCTATTTATTTACTTTTAATCTACAGAATGGTCCAGCTAAATTTACTGCTCTTTCTTCAGATGGCCTGTCTGCTCCCTGTAATTTGATTTTCAGATGAGCTCATCTTCCCCTGTTATCTATACCAAGAGCAACAACTTGATGATAAATTCTGCAGCCTCTGTTGCTGTAATGTAACATGAGCATAACATGATTCTTCTCTCCAACAGAACATGGCTGGAAATTGGCTGTAGCTGAGAATGGTTGACTTATTTTCTAAATTAAGATTAAAGACTTAGTTTGAGAAAATTAGTGTCTGCCTCTTAGCTACAACTAACACATTTTATTTGGTGAGTCCCCTCTGCCAATGTCAGTGCTGCATTGTGCAGAGGGAGGGAGCATCCAGCCAGCCAGACCCCACAGAAAGATTTCTGTTTGTGACCAATCTGCATTGAATGAGGACTTGGCTTTGTGAGGTTTCTAATATTTCATGCAATGTCCTGAAAAGCATAAGATTTGCCTGGGTGAAGCAATTGATTGGTGGGTAGCTGTCCATTTGTATTCTGCCACTATCAGTGCACTCTTGCTTTATATGTCTTTTTTGCTACGTGCCTAAAAACACAGTCCATGGAAGTGCTCTTTCTTTGTCCATCAGCAGGTGTAGCAACAGTCATGACATGTTTTCAAGTATTTCTATCACCTGGGTATTGATGCAAACACCAGAAAATCACAAAAGCAGGGAGATGGATTGGCTGAATGCTGAGGGTGCCCAGGCTTTCTGTGGGTATCAGCGGCCTCCTATGCTTTTGCACATTATACATAATGTAACACAGACAAATGGCAAAGTCATCAGTGGGTAAACAGCAAAGGAGCCTTTGGGTGAAGGCCATGTCTTTGCAGTCCTCAGGACATTTTCATGATCAATTCAAGTAGAAATTATGTGAGGAGCATTTCAAATTATATGGCAGTCATACAAATTGAACAGTACTGGGCTGCTGGAAGTCCTCAGACTGTTAAATAAACTGACCACTTTCTCAATTTCTCCAGGACCCAGACTATAATTACAGAGCAGAAGTAAAAAAACTCATTCCCCACTTGAAGTATTTGGACAGAATACCAACAAGCCAGACTGCTCTCCTTCCTTCCAAGAAGATGCGTGAGGATTCTCTAATCATCAAGGAATCCATCAAGGAAGGTGGTTTAGCCAAAGGCATTTCATGGTTAGGTATGACAGGTTTCCTGGTGGGGTTCATTTTTCAAGTTATGATGTGTAAAAAAAGAAGGATGAAGAGCAAGCCGACCTCTTTAAAGCCCAACTTTACTTACAGTGGAGGGACAAAGGATGTTGTCTTCTTCACCTGGGAAGTAAGAAAGCTGGAATTCAGCAGATAACAGTGCAGATTTAAATGGAAATTGTCGTAAGCTGGGCATCAAGGTCAAAAAATGCAGACAACTTCTAGGGCATCAAGTAAATACAGCAGTAGCTGAGAGTCTGTACTTAGGGCTCATTCTGCATGATGGGAAGAAGCAAAGCTTGGAAGGGAATGTTTCAACAACAGCTGTTCACAGCTCTTTCCATGGTAACAGTCAATCCCATGTAGCATGGATGTAGTAGGATTTCCTATTCCAGTTTAGTAATGGGAAAGGCAATCTGGTTACCACCTTTCAATGGTAGCAACATGCAAGGAAGATTGCATGGTCTTGTAAGAAATCTGTTCCACTTTCTTTGTTACTGTGATTAAATTCTTTACATTCATTAGTAGAGAATAAATAGTTTGAAAATAAATCTGTTGTCCCCTTGCCTGCAGCCTTGGTAATAGTTCAGATGTCCATGCTTTTACGTGTCATGCTACATGCACTTTACCACATATTATTAAATATTGCAAAGTATTTCCTATAACTGCTCATGTTTCTTCCCATTAGTGTGGGCAATGCAGTTGGCTTCCCAGCCCCCTCCCCAGGTTGTGGTTTGCCTGCCAACTGTACTCCATTAAAAATTTAGTTTCTTTTGGAATAAGTACATACATTTGTCATTTATTGAATCCCTGTGGGTCCAAATCATTAGTTGTAATAGTAGTCATGGTAGGGAAAAAATCCATTAAAATCTGATCCCTCAGTGATCGTGCTTTGGCAACATCACCTGAGGTTCAGAAAACTAGTTAACAAAGTTCACTGACAGAAGCAGTAGGAGCAGAGCACAAAGTTTTGAATCTGTGTGATTTCCTGGTGTAACCAGACTTATATTCTTGCTGGCAGCCATAAACCAGTAAGTTCATACAGTCAGATTCAGACATCCCAGTACTTTTTTCTTTCCAGTAGCAATGTTGATTTGGGTACTTTTCACATAGTGTGTATTTCATGGGTTCATATTAACAGCTGTGCCCAAGATATATTAAAGGTCCCCAACACTCATCTCTTAAGGAAATGGCCATATTATCACAGAGCTGATGCCTCACTTTGGAGCTGGTAGATGCTCAACACTTTAAAAACCACATTATTCATCTGGGTGCTGAAATTAAATTCTCCCATGGGTTGCTGCCTGCATGTGCTGCTCTTAGAGCTGTGCTGTGAGCACAGGACAGCCAGCAGTTGGGCAGGTAAGAGAACAAGGCTCTGTCTGCCTTTGCTAGTTTTTGTATAATCCTTCCTTTCCTGTAGCATTACAAACACAGTTTTCACCTTTCTGTGGTAGAGAATTATCTGTCTCTGAGGTGGTACTGGAAAAATCTATCACTGCCATTCCCAGATTTCTGTAACTCCTGGTACAGTTTCCCCTCTTTGACTGCTAGCTCTAGTAAGGTGTCCATCACCATCTGAATTGTGCCAGGGCATTTAAGCAATTAAACAGTATTTTAAGACTGGGGTCTAGGCTGTGCCTGTGGCAAGTCTGGAATGGATCCCCTGTGGGCAGGTGGGCAGCAAATGAGAGGCAATTTACCTTGATCCTGGGCATGCAGGCAGGGAAAGTAGCAGAGCCTTGGATGTGTCCAGGCTCACCTGTGGGACAGTCCGAGGTGGGTGGGGAGCACAGAGCAGTTCCTGACCCATAACCCCAGCAGTCTGTCTCTGGTGCCCAGGAGCAGAAGAAGGGTGGGAAGGGATACTGGTTTAGTTAGGGATCCCCAGATTCTGCCATGACTGTGCAGCACTGGAAGACCTCTGTCTCTGTGCTGGACCCATTTCAGCATGTTTCTTGTAGCTGCAGTTACATGTTTTTCTGTCCCCTCTAGCTCCAGGTGTGCAGCAGCAGTCACCATATTGGCAAGCTACAGTGATGGTGTGGTTTGAAGCTTTGCAGAACTGTGCTTACACTAATGAAATCTCTCTTCTAGATCCATACGTTGGGGAAGTAGCAAAGCAGTCTGGATGCAGCCCAAAACTCCCAACAACTTCCAGACCTGGAAATGCACAGTGTTCTGCTAATGTAGGAACGTGTAGTGATGCCAGCCTCTTGTCTGATAGCTGTCCTCTCCCAGATCCCGCTGTTTTTCCTGATCAGCTGTTCACAGAAGATGACTCCAGTGATTTGACACATGGTAATGTATGTTTTTTTAATCCTGTTCTTTCCCACACCTCCACCTCCTTCTGAATGTTATTACTGATGAAAGCCTGGGTGCTTTGAATACCACCCACCCATGCCACTGCTAATCAGGTTCAGCATATGTTGTCTTCCATGAGACTTACCCAGTCTAGTGTAAGCTTTCCTTTATTTCCCCCTGCAGCAGAAGGTGCGAGTCACCTGTGCTGCCCACTCCTCAGCCCCCTGCCCCCATGCACCGTGTGCTGCTGTCCCTTTTCACAACCCCACACTGCAGTGCTGCTCCCCTGCTGGTGCTGCCTTTCAGACCTCATCCCAGCTGTGCTGCTTGAGTAACATCAGGCTCATCCTCTTCAGCCATGGGAACGTGGTCCAAGGGAGTCCTCTAGAGAGGTGTGGGGATGCACATTCACTCCCCACTGGATCATGTGTTCAGACTGTGTGTGCTGTAGCCTCACACTGCAGCAGCATCGCTGCTGTCAGCCAGCTCTTTGTTTTGGGTTTCCAGAGGTTGGTCCCTCAGCAAGAGGAGTCAGTTCCTTGACTTCACATCCTGATCTACAGGCTAGCCCAAAACAGAGGTCTGCCATTGCCCTTCTTGCCCTAGTCACTTGGAAATGCCACCCATCCTTCCCACCTTGACAGTGAAACTCCACCAGCCACAGACTGCAGATTAGATAGGAAGGTGGCATTTGTTTCCAGGCTGCTTTGTGGGCTGCTTTTCTCAGATGCCAGTCTCTCCTCAGTTCCCTGCCTATAGGTAGGACTCAGGATGATGGATTAGATGAAGCAATGCAGAGTCAACAGCTGAGTGCACATTTGGAAATGTACCTGGAAACCAAGTACAGCTTGTCAGGGTATGAGACCATAATTTTGCATGCACTTTTAGGCAGCTAACACTACTGATAGAGACAGTTTCACCCAATGTTCACTGCTTCTGACCCTTTGCTGCCTTTCTCATTAACCTGATTTTGATCAAGATCCAGCTGAAAAATAGTCCAGCAGAACAAACAAAAAAGCCCCCCCCCCAAAAAAATTTTTTTTTAATCTGAATTTGTTCCCTGATCTGACTGACCATGTGTCCACACGAATATTTGCACCAGCACAACTAAGGAGGCAGGGCAGGAGCAGAAGAAGACAGATTCTGGTGGAAGCAGAGAAAACTGCCTCTTAGCAGCAGTGTCAGGCCACGCCAGCCCATACTGTGAACCCACACCATTAAATATTACAACTTCCTGTCTGTGGGAAATTATACTGACTGACTTCAACAACAGCACCATTTGTTAAATGCTGAGGTAAAATGTTTTCTTTTTTCCTCTTTTTCTTAGGATTCCGTCAAGTTATATGTGGTAACCCTGCCAAGGCCCTCCATGTGAGGAGGCAAAAGCTAGGTGTATGTTTTTGTATATTTCATATTCCTGCATGGTGACCCCCAAGATTCCTGGGATAAACTGAACTCCCACTGTGGCTTGTAGCAGCTCACTCTCTTCTGTAGCCCAAGGGCCCCCAACATGCAGTTGCCTTTGAGGAGGGCAGAGGGTCTCCTGCCATGGTGTTGCACGTGCCCATGTGTTAGCAGCAGTGGACCATCAGCTGCAAGGGAACACGTGAAAATCACATATCAGCTGCTGGGGGCAGACTTCCTATCGTCCTGCAATGGGCAAAGTACAAGGCAGGATTGCAAAATTTGATGGTATTTCTACAACAGCTATTAAGAAAAAGACTTTTTTCAGCAGTGTTTCTTTGATGTTGGCGTAAACAGTCAGCTTGCTAATACTGCAAGGTCTTTCCTGTTACCTAAACGAACACAAAGCCAAAGTTTGTTCCTCTTGGCAGTGGGGTGGTACCCCTGTCCTGCAGGTGAGCCTGCTCATTCTGGCAGTAATTCAGTGAGAGGATACCCATGTGTGTAAAGGGGAGCAGCCTGGCTTGTCATGGTCAGCTTTTGTGGGCCATGAGGTTCAACACAGCGCAGCTGAACATGAGTAGATTTAAACAGGTTGGGCTAAATCAGGGAGATGCACAGGACAGGGACTTAATGCTGGTAGCAGGTGTTAAAGAACTGCAGGGCAAAAATATGTACTGCCCTTGTCTTTCTGCTGCCACTGCCTCAGCATAGGAAGCTTTTCTGAAGCAAATTTTAACATTTTAGTGAATTATTGTGTGCTAAAAACTGGGATGTGGAATCAAACTGTGGTCATATACTGAGCGATGCAGTTTCTGTGGTACTGGTCTAAATATGCTTATTGGTATAGGTGCTATAGGTTCATATCCAGTGAAATATAAATCAACAATTTTGTAACTGCTACCCTGGGTTCCTCAGGCTGTAACGCTACATGACTGGGGAGTGGGACTTCTTAAAACTGAGGAGTTAGAAAATTATGAGGGATAATCTAAAAACTCAGAAACAACAGTGGGCTTTGATACATTCTAAAATCTAGAAACGGAGCTGAGAAGGGTTCCCAGGGACATCTAGATAACATCTGCCGTTTCCACAGCCACCTGCTGTGAGCCCTTTGAAACCGGCTGGTCTGACGACAGAAAACCTTTGTGGCTCTGGAGGAGGAAGAGATCTGCACCAAGAAAAGGTGTCCCCTGGCGTGGGAGCATGGACGGAGCAGCACAAGGGGTGAGACCGCCGGGGAAATCTTGCCGTGCAATAAACTCTGCATTCATTTTGTGCTGCAAAAATAAAACCAGCGCTTTGGCCACCTGGTTGCGGATTCGAGGGATAGTCTCGGCCTCCTGCCTCCCTGTCCCTGCTTTGGGGGCTGATCCTCCCGCCCGGAGCATCTGCGGGATGGCAAGGAAGAAGAATCCTCTTCCTCCTCTCTGGGGCACAGGCAGGATGGGCTCACTTCCTTAGCACGAGCAAGGAAATGACTTTTCATAACTGGTGAGCCATTCTTGGCCCTGACAGTGTCTACCTTCAGACAATAAAAGAGCTGAAAGGGGATGAGCTTTTCTGCAAGCAGCACATTGGCCTAAGCAAACAAAAGGCTGTAAGGCAAATACCACTGTGCTGAGATCTCATAGATCTCACAGACAGGTAATGGTTATTTTGGAAGTAAAAGTGGTTTTATTTCTCTGAGCTTACCTCACTGGGTAGTAAAATCTGCCCCACTTCACCTGATTAACTTTAAGATGCTTGAGATAATCAGACACAGGCATCTTAGATGGCTGATCCAATTAAAATGATTTTTCATACCTCCTGAAAGGTGTGAAGTAACAGTGGGTAACTAAATCCACTGCCTGGGTGTTTGCCTGAGTGGCCATGCCAAGCTGCACTTGACCAGCTGCATAAACACACTCAAAAGCTAATTAAAGGTGTGATACTTGATGTTGCCCAGGTGCCTGCAGACAGGTCAGCAAGAACAAACCAGCCAAGCTCTGAAGCTGAATGAGGGAAAAGACTGGAGCCTGACTGACAGCTCAGAAGATGAGTTGAGAGGTGCCCGTGATGAGGACCTCATGGAAAGGATTTCATTTGACCCTTCTTCCCACTCCTCCTCAGGTACTGGACCTAAACCCCCTGGGGAAGGGTTGGCATTGGACAGTAGCATGTGCTGTTTGTAGATAGGTGCATTGGTAAGCCCAGTGTTTTATGAGATCTGTGCTCTAGAGCAGCAGTTGGAAAATGCCATTGCAGAGCCAGACCCTAAGCAATCTGTTCCAGCTTTTAAGCAGGACATTGTGGCCAGCTGTGTTGACCATCAGTTGATACATTTCATCATTAATATGTGGAATTAAGAGGAGCAAAGGTGATCTTACACTAGCTTAGCATCAAGTCTAGTAGAAGGACATGTCTCTGTCTTTTACCTTGTGTCATTAATTTATGACAGTTCCAGGTGAGTCTAAAATACTGTCATTCCTGCTGAGCTGTATTTGAACTCAGCTGGCACTGATGTAAATAATGGCTGAGCTAATGATTAAGGTTTAACTGAGCAACTGGGAATTCTGGAAAGATATGCAACCAAAAGGATGTATTCAATAAAAGGTTTAAAAATGGAACATGCTCTTCTACTCAGGAATAAAGCCAAAGGCTTCTCTGAAATTGCATTTACATGAATGAAAGCAGAATTCCCACTCTTCACTACTTGTTGAATATTGTCTTTAAGAGTATTAAAAACATTAATAATGGTTATTCCAAACACATATCAAATCGAGGGCCATACATAATTAAAATTCCAATGTTTTTTCTATTGTTAAAAAAAACCCTCTTTTTTTCTCCATAAGTAAAAGCATGTGAGTTTTCATTTCTTTCAAGGGCAAAAATGGATCTACTAAAATTCAGAAAAATATAGTGCATTTTGAAAAAAAATGGAAATATCATTAAATTATTTAAAGCCTCTATGTGTATTAACAGTACTAGAAACAGTATCTCCCTAACAAGAAAAAAAAGCTGTTTGGAGAAATCTAAAGGAGTGGCCTATTGTCCAGTGACCACAGAAGTCTTAGATTATGATCTCATGGTCTCTTTAGATTTAATCTGATCTTTTACAGATTTTGTGTGATTTCTTTACATTGAGTATGATGGTCTCATCATCTTTGTAGATTGACAAGACAACATCACAAACATCTCACAGTGTACCTATACCTCACAGCCTCATGCTCTGTAGCACTGTGAAAGTGAATGGTTGGGCATGGATCTGCCCATTCTCTAACTAAATCTGCTGGGTGATGATGGAATGGTTTGAAATCTAGAATTGTCTAAGGTGGCAGGGGGGACTGACAAGGATCCTAATCACACACAGAAGTGTGTCCAATCCAGTGTGAGTTTCTCACAGAAAAACTTGTTGCTTGGAAGCAATCCTTCTGACCAGAAAAGGCCAAGTCATCTGAGCAAAGCCACTCATAAAAATGTTTGCAGCATCAGATCCATATAAACTGCATTTTTTGGAAGGCATTGAATGTTATTTCAGGCTCTTGAGTCAGACATACCAGTCTCTCAGAGTGGCTATACTTAAAAACAAATATGAAGTTTAGATACTTTAAAAGCCTATAGTATCATACAAACTGTTCCATGAAAGCTTTTTATCAGCTTTACCTAGGCAGTAAAGTACATCCCCACCAACTGGGAACTACAGAGATTAACTTTCTGGGCCTGAGTTTTGGTGGCACATTCTTTAGATTATATTCCTGCCCTGGACCCTGCACATCAGGCACTTAGGTACAGTTGGTTCTTTTAATAGACGAGCAATTGGATCCCTGCTATTTATAGAATGGTTGGTTCTTTCAATAGGCAAGAGCAATCAGATCCCTGCTATATTTAGAATGGTTCTAAGCATGTGTGCATGCTGGTTATATTTGTAAGTCAGCAACAAGTTGGTTTCATTTCTCTGTGTGTTGCACATATTACATGGAGAGAATTACATGGCTGAAACACAAACAGCTAGAAAGTAGCCCTGCATGCAATGCAATATTTTCCCCAGCAGTCAGGCACTTTTTATGAGATTCCATGATCTCTGCCTCTGATTTCAAGAGTGGATCCACTCATCTGTGATTATTCCCCTGCCTCGCTCTTCAGATCGCTGGAAGGAGCCCTATGGTATTTAGAACAAGTCAGTGCAAAGACTGGCAGGGAATGATGCAGGTGGAATCCTGCCTGAGAACAGGAGAGCAGGTGAACTTGTGTGTGCCCTGTGAGCTCTGCCTGTGAGCTGTTTCATGCTTGGCACCCCACCAGCAGTGCTGGCAGGGAGGCTGCCAGTGAACCCAAACCCACTGCCAGAGGAAGCAATTCAACATGGCCAACATCTGCCCACCCAGCTCCATCACACAGCATCTCCAATACCATTCACTCCCTGAGTTAGTCATTTAGCAGTCAGATGAACTGGTAAATCACTGTGCTTTCCACTCTGTTTCAGGTTTGTCACAGGCTCAGGAGGGTGCAGTGTTCTCCAACACAAAATGTTATCTAATTCCATCCCCTCCAAAAAACCCTTTACCTGCCTCTGCAGTGAATGTTGCAGCAAGACCCTGGAAAACAAGGAACCACAGGGGCCTAAAAATACCCAACCAAGAGGAGGACAGGCAGTGTACACAGCAATGCCACTCCAAGGCTCATCAAGAGAAGTCAGCCTGGCCTCTGGACAAAAAACCTGCTCTCCTGGGCCTGCACAGCACACTGGCTGCCTCTGGATCCCAGGAGCAGCTCCAGCCTGTGGGCTGCACCAGCCAGCAAAGGCCCATTCCAGGGCCAGGAGCTGTTGGGTCATCAAGGATCAGGTATGTGCACTGGAATGCATCTGGGAAAAATGGAAGGGGCTTCACAGCAGGAAAAGGCAGATTTTTCTGTTGTCTCTCAGGTCTCCTGCTTCTTTTGTAAAAATATTTCCTTTTATTTGTACTGACATTTACCTTTGACTGTCTAAAGCTAATGAAACATTTTCCCATGCTCCTTATAGCTTGAGTATTGTAAATTTTTTATTTTCTTGAATAATAGCCCAGAATTTTGCTGTGTTCTTACTGCTCTGTTCTCATGATCCCCACCCAGAGCCAATGCAGTATCTGTTGCAAAGATCTTGTGGCACTTGTTCAAAACTCTCCTCCAGTACACTCCAGGAAGAGTTCCTGACATCCCAGTTGGGTTTTTTTCCCTGACACAAATCCATGTTAGAATGAGCTCTGGAAAATAAAGTAGGCATTAGAGAAGTGTCACATGCACCAAAACATGTTTATTTCTGAACCTGTTTGCTGTAAATTTAGCATCATGTTGTTGCTTCTTTGAAGAAATACAACTGAGGACCTGTGACATGACAGCTTGGGTTTGAGTTAATGTAGTCACTTTGGAGTCAGCATAGGCAGAGAGCATGTGCCTTGTGTGGGAAGCTCATGTGCCTGGGGCTTCTCTCAGGCCTGGCAGCTATTGGTTCAGTTTTCAGAGCTGGTGAGGAGAATGCAGATATTCAAATCTGGAGTGCAGTCTCACCACAGAGTTTTCCTCTTTTCCTCAGGCCCATCATGGATGAGAGCCCTTCTAAAGAGATCAACCACAAGCATCCAGCTGCCTACTCATCTACAAAAGCCTCACAGAGGTTTAGGTCGATGAATTCTGCTTGGCCCCTGACTGCCAGGTCCATTCTGCAGTCACTGCCAGACAAATTCACTACCACAAAAGCATCTCAGAACAGAAGTCCTCAGTCCTAGAAGATACCCAGCTTCCAGCATGTGTTGGAGCCATGTACAGGGTGCAGCCGTGAAGGATCAGTGCTATCCTGCAGCTTCTTCTGCAAGCTAAACACAGAGCAGTTCAGACAAGTAACATGATTTGCCTCAATTCAGGATACAGCTGGTCCAGAAATATTTTAAGAGCAACCACTGATCAACCAATGAGCTAATGAACTTATTTTTACAGAAAAATGTGGTTATTTTTGCAACCTATACGCACTAAAACAGAACAAATCCTATCATACTTCCTCTCATCCTCACCATGCCCAGCTCTGTGAGTCAGGCAGGGACACCAAATAAAGCAGAGCATGGAGCCTGCTGTCTGTGGAGTGGGCTGGGGGAGGTGACCTACCAGCAGCCAGCAATGTGTCTTGCAGTCCTGGATGTTTAACATGTGAGGGCCAAAACCAAGGCCTTGAGAGGAAGTGTTGACCAGAGCAGGTTCTAAGGGAGGGGTGCATTGCCTGAGGAAGAGCCCAGGAAGGCTGGGTGGTTTCAGAGTTTATGCCCCCACAGGAGCTCACCCTATTCACAGGCATTGGAAGTTCTTGTAGGATGCATTGCTATGGGAGCAAATGCTGAACAAGTGGCTTATCCCAATATTAACATGTTTGTTTGCTCCATCGCTACCAGGAATGATTTGTCTCACTACCTCTGAATAGGCATTGCATTCCAGAATTTCTCTAGCAGAGCTGACTTCTGTCACCAGGTGTCAGAGCATTCTCTGCATGTGCCTTTCACCTCCATCCCATTTCTGGCATTTTCCGATCAAATAGACTTTCCAATTTATTATAATTTGATAATTTTAAGTGATGATGCAGCAAATCAGGGAAGTAAGGGAATAATCTCTTTCTTTTTCAATAGGGCATTGCTTCATGTTCAAGTAAGATCCAAAACATCTGTTTTAGTGACTGCAGTCTGTGAGATGCTGTTCCAAATTACTGTGCCTTAAACTTTATTGATGTTGCAGTCTGAAACCAAGTGTCATCACATTTTATCCAGTTTAAATTACTATGTTAGATTACATTTTTAAAATCACTTTATAAAACAGTAATTACACGATGAGTTAATGAATTGGTTTATGCTTCCTTTCTGCTGGCCCTCTTAACTTAGAAAAGCAGAATAATAGACTAAAACTTCCTTTTTTCATGGTGTTCCTTGCACCACTGTATCTTACAAAACAGTCTAGAGCTTGAAGCAAGTTTGCCTAGTTTTGTTGTGTCCTAGCAGAAATCATCTATCAAAATTAGTTTACAACTATGTGGTATGTGATTTTATAAATACTATGGATGGAGGCAGGATTTCACCCAGCAACAGTGCCTGTGTCCTTAAATAGGCTCCTAAATTTGATTTTTTGCTAGTGTCACTGACTATACCATCACACACACAAAAAAGCTGGCCTTGTAAAAGAAAGAAGACACTGCCAGCAGTGACCCTTCTCTATATCCAGGGTCACACGAGGGGGTGGTGGGTAGGACTGTCCTCTCCAGATATTGAGAGCCTCCTTCTCAATCAACATCTTTAATTTCCAAGGGGTGGAGGGGGAAGAAAAAGATCAGTGGGTGTGTAAACTGGGTCTGGACATGAGCATCTGCAGAGACAAAACTCTTGGTACAGATCTGGAAAGTCTCTCAAGAGCATCTGTGGTCTCATCTCCCAGCAAACTCCACTTGGCTCTGTATGTGCACAGAGCAAGGTATGTTCTCTGAGCTGGCAGAGAGGATGTGGAGAAATGGTCAGAAAAAAACAGCTCTGCCTTCGTGTATGGGAAATCAGTGCCTGAGGGCTTCATCAAAACCATTTAACTCGGGTTTCCTGCTGTACCTTCCCATCAGGCACCCCAGTGGTAACTCTCAGGGCTGCAGGCTGTGTGTGACCTTCCGAACAGCCATTCCGCCCCTCATTAAGCAGCTCTGTCCCTCTGGTGGCCTAACCAAGGCACTCACATGCTGCCTGGTGATGTGGTGTGTTCACAGGGGCAGGAGGAGACGTGCAGTCTATTGATCACTGGGTCGGCTGGTGGCATCACCTCCTCAGGTGTGTGTATCGGTGTATATGGATAGGGATGGACATGTGAGACAGGCTGGATGCCACCTGTTCTTGTGTCTGTGGGCATTTGGTGTCCAGAACTGAGTGGCCAGCCTGTCATGCATGGAACAGCAGAGAGGCTTGCTAAGAGAGCAACTTTGTGATCACAGCCCAGTCTGACGGGGAAGAAGGGCTGGTGGCCTCCTCTCTTCTCTCTGCCAGTAGTGGGTACGGGGTTTCCCAGGGCTGCCATGCTGTTGTTTGTTGCAGTTTCCAGGACAAGGAAAATAAACAGGGCCATGTCTGGACAGCTATAACAGATTCACAGGGGAAATTATTGCCCTGGCTTAGCCTCTGCTTGTCCATCTTCCACCTTTTTCATCTAAAAAATGGAAAAGCCAGTCAGATCCACAATAGGTTAATTGGGAAATGTAAGGCTATTTGTGAAATGTAAGGCTGTTGTTGTGAAATGATGGGCTATTTGTGAATTCAGTTCTCTTGGCCCAAAAGGGAAAAAGGGGAGTTTCATTGTGTGGGCTTTTTGTCACTGTGTCCTCTGTTAAAATTACCCTTGAATATAGACAAAGTCCTTTAATGGAGGAGCTTATTCCCATCCCTGCCTCTGCAGACTCTTAATATTTGTCTCAGTAGGATCCTTGCTTCCAGCTGGATGTGACCAGTTTCAGATATACATTACCAGAGTTCATCCCCTCATTCTTGTAATGGGCCAGGAGCTGCTGATGCCTTTAAGTATCTCACTGCCTTAATGGGATTTGCTGCTGGCTGCCAAATGGATATCTAGTGTGTAAGCTGGAGAGAGGGGTGAGAACTGCTCCCCTCACCTATTAATAAATCAGCACTGCAGGGAAGAGTTTTCTGCTGGGAGCCTAGTCTCACCAGTTCATGCTGTTAAGGGAGGGGATGGTTAGCTGGGAACAGCTGCCCTGCAGGGAGCTGGGCTCAGAATAAAGGGATTTGGCCCAAAGTGACTATGCTGCAGCATTAGCAGAAGCATGATCTGTCCAGGAGGCCTCTCAGCATCACTTAGCTGGTGTCCCATGAACAGCCCTGCTGGAGGGACTGGTGGTGCCCTGCATGCTGAAAGGCTCCACTCAGCCAGAACTTAAAAAAAAAAAAAAACATGGGAGAAAGAAGTAGGGAGCTGTGTGCCAGCCAGTTATTTCAGTGACTGAGAATCAGCCCTACCCCTGAAGGGGAGCATGTCTGGGACAGCATCCCACCCAGACAAATAGGACCTGACAAGAGAAGATGGCTCCTGTTTAGACTTGGACTGGGTTCTGCACCTCCCTGCTCTGCACAGCCCAGCCCATTGTGGACACCTTTGCATCCCATTTAGGAACAGGCCAAGGGAGATGCTCACCCTGCCCAGCTGTCCCCATGTCAGGTGTGTTCACAGCCCCAGGGCTCATGGCTGTTGTGCTTGTTGCCAAGGCCATTACTCTCATTGAAGGCCCGGGATTGCTTGGCTCTTGGAACAAATTAATCTTCATTAAAGGATGAATAGAAGATATTTTCTTTGGCTGTCAAGGAGGAGAAAACACAGGAGATGTTCAGGAAGGAAAGTGTTGTATGTGTCCCTTCTTCAAATGCACACAAATGACAGGCCAACTCAGAATCCTTTCCTACATGGTTCCTTGGCTTGTTCAGAGCCTGACAGGCTTGGGCTCCTTGCCACGGGCAGTATCTGCATCCATGGTACAACACAGGTACTTCTGGGGTATGATGAGTCAGATGGCTCATGCTCCAGGAGTGCCAGTTTCTCCACTGATAAAACAGGATTTGTGGTGGCTTAGATGTCTGCTTGGTACCATCCGTTCCCAGGTGAGATGAATCCTGCCCTGCAATGGCTTTCTCATTACACCAGAGAATGCTGGCCATGTTTTTATTGTGTTTTGTTCCTCTAAAATTACCCCAGGAGATACTAGAAATGTCCTGGCTGAGACAAAGGATCAGCCTTGGAGAGTGGAGACAGCATGTGAGCACTGGGGCAGCTTACCTCAATGCACATGGCTCTTTGAGCCAGTCTGGGAAGATTTTGGACCTTCCAGAGAGGCACAGGTGGGGCAGGACAGATGCAGGACACCAAGGAGAGCTTGTCCTGGACTGAATTCAAAGTGCCAGAGCAGACCCTGAGCTGGTGGAGAGCTGGCCTGGTGGAGAGCTGGCCTGGTGCAGGTGCATCTGGGAGGGCAGATCTGTTGTCCTGTCCCCAGAAGAGGGGGATGTCTCTCCTCAAAGAGGAGGATTATGGCTGGACTTTTGGAAACGAGCCACCTGGGAGGTGACCCAGGTGATGGAGATCCTACCCTGGAGGTGTCTTGCTGTCACCAAAAATAAAACAACCTTTCAGTGACAGCCTTGATCCATCCTTAGGGGCACTGCAGTAATTTCTAATCTCTGCCCTGGTTTCCTACAGCCCAAAGAGAAATTATGTGATCTGAGAGGAGGTGGAGCATGGTCTTACACAGGCAACAAGTGCAGGGGCTCTCTCTGACCCATCCCTCAACAAGGCGTCCTCTGCACACTGCCATCAGAAACCTCGTGGCTGTGCATCCCCGACTGGAGCTCAGTGATTGTGCTAAATTAAGGCGACAATTGAGATAAGTTTTTAAGCTGCTAGGAGACAACGGCCTTGCAACAGGATCCTCCTGCATGGCACAGCGTAAAGCAGAAAAAGAAAACGTCGGATTACTGGGCGGAGAGTTGCAGTATCATTTATAGATACAAAACCTGTGCCGGAGGAACGGTGTGAGTGCAGCTGCATCCCGGCAAGCGCCGCTTTTGCTGGGTTTGAAGAGCAAGAGGAATGCCTGGGAATGGACACTAGAGGGAAGAAGAGAGTCTCACAAGTACAACTTGAGAAAGCAAAAAGACTCGGAAACCAAACTCAAGCAGCTCCAGGGCGTTCAGGAGTCGTGGAACTCAGTGGGCTCAACATTTTCTTTTTACGTATCCAGCATCCAGTGTGGTGCCCCAAATGCACTGTGTTGGTAGTGGCTTGCGGCATCACACACCACTTTGATGTATCTGGAAATATTTTCTTAGGAAACCTGCAATGCCCACAAAGCACAGTGGAGAACATCCCCAGACCCACTTTGGCACTCGAAAGCTGAGGTTCTTTGGGGGTGTTATAGAGCATGTCCATATGATAATGCTGTGTGCAACCCCAGCATGTTTTAAAGATACGATCTTTGTCACAGCCTATAGCTACAGGCTGCAAACAGGCTCAGAACCCTGCCTGTCTTGTGTTCCAGCTTCTCCTCCCTTGGTGACCAGGGACCTCTCATTTCTGGAACCCAGCAGAGCAGACAGAGCTTCCTCGGGGACTGTGCTCCCCTGTGCCACTGGGCAGGTCCCTGCTTCCAGGCCTTCCAGTATGAAACCAGCCCTCTCCCAGCCCAGCTGTGTGAAAGCTCTCTGCCACTTCTCTCCCCTTTATCCCCACCCTTGTCTCTTCTATCCTTCCCCTGCCCTGCTCCTGGTTCTCACCCAGCTCAGCCACCACCTGCAAGCAGTTGCTGGCACCATGGTGCCTCCCTGGCAGGGCCTCTCTGGAGGAGTGGTGTGAGGTAGGCATGGTTTGCATTTGTTACTTTTATTCTTTCGTCTGTGGCTCCGTCTGCAGGGATCTTGGCCCTCTTCCTGATGTCAGGATAGCACTAGAAGACCCTGGCAGGTCACAAGGGCTTGTCCCAAGGCGTCAACATCTGCCACCACCCAGCCCATGTAATTTCTGTCACAGCCCCTTCCCCCAAAACTCAATGCCCACATTCTTACTGCTGCTTTGTGAGCAGAGTCAGACCCTTCTTCCCCAACAGAGAGCACCAGCCCAGTCCCTTTTCCATCCCTGGGCCACTTTGCTGCTGCAGGCTCCTGTCACCTGCATCATCCACACCCCAGAGGACACTTAGACCCATGACAGGGACCTGAAGGTGAGTACCACAGCACCTGCTCTCTCCTCTCCAGCCAAAACACATCAGCCCTGGCCGTGCTGCCTGTAGGGACAGTGCTGAGCATGTGCTGCCTCGTGGTCGTGCCCTGGACCCAGCAAGGCTGCCCAGACTGGGGCTGTGCTGGGCATGTGCTGACCAAGGGTACAGGCAAACATGGCTGTACCTCGTAAAGGACATGCGGAGATGACAGGTTCAGGGGAGAAGGAAGAAGTGAAACTGCTGTGGGAAGAAGTGGTGAAAGCCTTTGGGAGGTCTGTCCCAGCAGAAGGCACTTGGTGAGCAGAGGAGGAAGCACGCTCCAGCAGGCAGCACGGGGGAGAGGGACACACCAGCAGCTGGGGTCAGGTTGGGAGCACCAGCAGTCCTGTCACAGGAGGAGAGGCTTGTTCTGCTGGATCAGAGATGGAGGCAGTAACCAGGCAGGGGGGATGGATCCCCCTCCAGGCCCCTCAGGAGTGGAGGGGTTAGAGCAGATCGTGGTGTGCCCAGACCACCCAAAAAATTGCTATGTCTTGCCAGGGCAAGCACCTTCCAGGGTCTGGGTATGGACCTGTCAGAAAAACGCCACACACCAGGAACAATAGTCAGGATTAGGAACAGGTCCTTTTGCCCAGGAGAAGGGGATTTCCTGGGATTAGTCACCAAATCTTCCCTCTTCAGAAGCTCAGCCCCAAAAGCTGCTAGGATCCTCCAAGGAATGTTTCCTGCTACCTCCCCAGGTGGGGCTTCAGAATGATAGCAAGGAATTAAAAATATTTAGGGGTCTTGTAGGGTCAAAGCAACAAATACTTTTTTTCCCCTGGGTGATGACTAACAAAATCAATTGTTAAATAGGGAAAAAAACATCTCAAACCCTATATTTCCCCTGATTTCTCCTATCCCTTTTATCCTCCTGCTTTTATCTAGCGTCAGTTTTGGTGGTTTTGAAGAAGAAAAAGAGAGGTATTACTTTTCCCTTTCAACTGCTATTTCCCAATCCTGAATTTTTAAATTATGAACAGTCCAGGAGGAGCAGGAATCCAAACACAAGCCTGTGGATTAAATTAGTGGCATGTAAAAACAAATGAGAGGCCCTTGCTGCTGTGGGAAAAGTAATTACCTTAAGATCAAGCAGCTTTGCAAGTGATGTACAGAAGAAAGGAAAGAGATGGACAGGCTGCCATGTCATGCTGGCATTTGGGAAGGTGGCCAAAAATGCAAGAGGGAGATGGTGTGTGTGCACCTGTGTGTGTGTGTGCTCCCTGCCAGGTGCTAAGCCTTGGCAGGGATGGCTCTGGCATCACTGTCACCCTGCCCTGAGACAAGGGCAGAGGGCATGGGAGGTCGAACGAGAGCTGCAGGGTTAGTTTGGGGTGCAGGACTGTTGCAGACAGAGTGGAAGTTTCAGACAAAGTCTGTCATTGAGACCCTCCCATTAAGTCACAAGTGTGAGAAAGAATCCCCTTGATTTCTAAACCTCTCAGAGAGGAGTCTGGATCCAATCCTTGGCCAGTGGTTTATGTCTAAAGAATTATATAGGTGTAATTGAGCCTTTATACAACTTTGTGCTACAGAATTAAGGATGGCTAACCAAATATATTTATATGAATGAAAGAAGTGATTTTCTTCAATTGGTGATGATAGTGATTAGACTAAAAAAACTTTATTTGAAATTGTTTACTACACAATACAGATAGGTTTAACTACTAGCATAGTGCATCATTTTTATAAATATTGATGCAATTATGTTAAAGTTGGCAAAATAATTATTGAGTAGAGATTGATGTTATCCATTTTGATGACCATCTTGCTCAGCCTTGAGGGGTGTCTCCACTCAAGAGAGGAATCTCCACACCTCCCAGAAGAGGGGTATTAGAAGACCCTGCCATTAAAAAGCAGGATTGGGTTTTTATAGTATGAAGTGATTGACTGTCAGCCATATGTTTGTAGGCCACGTGTGTCAGCTCTGCAGCCTTTAGCTCAGCACCATTAGATAAGTCATCCATACTAGCACTTGTTGGTTTCTTTATCAGGAGCTTTGTCTGCCACCTCCTCACCAGTGTGATTTTCTGTCAGGAAACATTGTTCTTCACATCCTCAGAATGTTTAACTTTGGGCTTGATGAGTCAGCCTCCTCTCAGCATTCTCCAACACCAAAAGCAGCCTGACCCCTCCTACTCCATTTGCCACTGATAACCTGATAATTTCTGCAAAAGGGTAAAGTCTGAGCTGTTTTACCCCCACCTAGGCAGAGCATCCTGCTACAAGGAGGGCTTAGCCCCCAAGACCCTGTTGGGGTCTGTAGCTCAACCACTGCCAATACAGGGCCAGTGTGGAGATAGCAAAGAACTGCAAACACACTCCTCCTCCATTTGCAGCTCTTGGCAGGCTTTTTTTCTCCTCCTGGATGCTTGAGCCAGCACAGTCTCCCAGTGAGTATCTGGCACAAAGACTGTGAGAATCCTTTCATTCTAGATCATAGAATGGTTTGTATTGGAAGGGACTTTAAGGATCACATAATTCCAACCCCATGCCGTGGCAGGGAAGCCCCAAGCTGTGTCCTACCCCGAGGCACATTCCCCATCTGCCCTGTCACAGCCTTCCCTGCTCCAGGTCATTGCAGACAGAGGACAAGAAGCCCAAGCAGCTCTGCAAAACTCAGCATTCCTGTTTCCCTGTTCTGAGGTGTTAGTGCAGTGGGGAACACCTCCACGTTCAGTTGTGTGACAAGGTCACCCCACACACCAGCAGTCACCCCACACCTGTGCAGTCAAGCAACATTTCAGCCTCTGGCAAAGGCAGCAGAAGTCCTTTTCTGCCACCCATGGAGGTGTCACTGAGGCCAACCCTTGAGCAGTAACACGGGGGCCTGGGGCAGGGTCAGCCCTTCTGGTAGGGCCAGTGGGTTATAAAGCATCAGGCCAGATTTCCATCTGGTGCAAATGGGTGTTGCCTCCCTGATTTTGACCCAGGCTAGCTTATATGTGCTGGCTGCAGAGTTGGTCCCTCAGTCTCCAAGCACAGTGCCTGTCTTGGCAAGGATCCTGGGGTGCTGGCAAGGTTTGGCTGGTTTATTTAACCAGTTCTGGGGCTGTTGTCTGCCACATACAATTCACTCCTGTTCTGGATCACGGAGTTTGAACCATCTCCTGTTTCCAATGCTTCTGTCACAGCTTTGTTTGCAATAGCATTGCCATTCATCCCCTGCCTGTGCTGCATGTCCAGGAGAGCTACCAGAGCTTAAGGGCATCTCCCAGGCTCCCATGAGACCAGCAGGTGCTCAGCACCCATCTATATCTGTGTCCTGCTGACCTCTGGGAGCCACTGCTCCAAGCTTGTGGCTTAAGTCTGGGAGTGGTGTGCTTTGGTTCTGACACATCAGCCCAGTGTGTCCAGGGTTCCCCATCTCCTGCTTGGATATATATCGGTGCCTTTCACTGGAGCCACAAGCTCTTCACAATGGGATTAGGTTGGCTTGGGACGAGAGACCCAGGGATGAGCTAGAGTCCACCTAGGTGAGCAGGCAGGTGCCAATTCACCTGCTCTGAGAAAATTCATTATGCTGCCAGGGAGAAGGCAGTAATAGACAAATATATCTGAAAAGCAGGAGAGAGGTGAGTATAAGAGAATATAAAAATATCTCTGTTAGAGTATATTTAACCCCTTAATGCTTTGTCCCTGGTCCTGCATCATTTCCAATTGAAGCCAGTAGCAGATGCCCAGGGAAAAGCCATAGGAGCAAACAGGACAAGTAACATCTCTTCCTCAGCTTGCCTCACCTCTGTGGCTACATGCCTGTTGCACAGAACAGTTAAACATCAAAATGAGCCCCAAATGCTCTCTGGCTCTCAGGAAAATCTGTAGATCAGTGGCTGTGAATTTCATCAGTGAGCTTAAATCTTTGCATTTAATACACAGCAGATATGGTTAGATTTTTCTACACTAAGTCTCCCAAACTTTTTCCAGAGGTGTGGGCAGCGGTGGCATCCCCTTGACACTCCTTGTCCCAATACTGGGATGCAACAGGTGCAACTGCCAATGGCTCCCCATTTTCAAGGACTTACTGCCATTTTTCTTTCTAATATTGAAAGCCCAGAATAACAACTGCTATGAGAGGTTTGTTTTGCAAGTGGAGTAGAATTTAAGAGAGACTGTCATTGCTACTAATTCACAGACTGTTATCCAAATGTCTCTGCTCTCCCTCATGCTGCTGCATGTCACCTCTTCCTTGCTCCATGTATTTCCAGGAGCAGGCTCTCCCATGCAGAGCTTGTCCCTGAGGCTTTCCCCTTTGGTTTACTGGGGCACTTTGTGCTCCAGCATTATCACTTGCTACGCACGGCCCTGCATCCTTCAAATTACCGAGCAAGCAGTAGGATTGTGCATGGAGAAGGGACTGAGGGGAGCACGGCAGGCTCCATCCCCCTGTAACACCCTGGCCACTGTCGTCCTCTCCCCAGCATATCCATTCCCCTGAGTGGGCAGTGGGCACCCTGGGAGATGGGTGAGCCCCTGGAGCTGCAGGTGAAATATTTGCACCCGAGTTCCTGCCGGGGCTGTGGAGAGGAAGAGCTGTCCCCCGATGCCCTTGCCCACCTGGCAGGGCCCCGCCGCAGTGCTGAGTGTGACTCCTCCCGTGGCTGAGCCCTGCGGCAGCCCGCCTTTTCCGTATTTGTTTTCTCCCTTTGAGAGCTATTCTTTCCTTCCCATATGCTGTAATAATTACAAGTGATAACTTAACAGCTGCTCTGCTATTCCGGGCTCAGCAGAGCCACGCGCCTCCACCTTCCCTCCCTCCCACAGCTCTGGGTCAACGTCTTGGCTCCAGCAATCAGGGATTCCTGCAATTTTTGCCACTCAGGAGGATCTGGACTCTTTTCCCCTCCATTGCCATCTGTCTCCCACCCGCCCGCCCCGGCATCATGGAGGGGGATGGGACTGCGACATCCATCTGTTTCCATGGAGAAAGCTGAGCCAGCGAAGGGATGCACCCTGCATCCTGGGTGAAGGCCAGCCGAGAGGGGCTGAAAGGGATTCTCTTGTGTATTTGTTTTGTTATCATGTGCCTGTTGTCACTCATGGGGTCTGCTGCAGGTGACAACCACCACCTTTGGTCACAACGGGCCTTAGGAGCTCCCTAAACCCTCTTGCTGGAGAAGGTGGTGGCCTTAAGCCTGGTGTGGCAGATTCCACCATCCCAGATGGTGGACCAAGTCCACATGGCTAAAATGAACCGTTTGCCATCCTTCCTCCTGTGCAAGAGTGGTGGTGGCTCCCAAGGAGATGATAGACCCCTAACAGCAGCTCTGGGGCCCAGGGCAGCCCCCAGGCTTCCCATTTTGGGTGTGAAAGGGTTTTTTCTCCTTTTACAAGAAAATTTTGCCTCCAGTTTATCTGATTGCTGAAAGCTCAGCGTGAAAAAGTCAGGATGAGGTGTTTTTTCCTGCTCCCCACAAAGGAAATGCTGCATCCATGAGCATTCCGGTCCTTTCTCGGTCAGCAAGGCTACCAAGGCCAGAAGTGCCACTCCAGCACAGATGAAGATTCCCAGAAATGTGTAAAGACAGCCTTTTCCCTGTCGATGGTAGTGAGAGACACACAAGTCTGTGTCGGGCCGTGTCATCCAGCCTACAAAAGGCTGCATTCTGCTTCCCAAGCACTGGAAATCTGACACCTGCCTGCTTGCTCCCGTGCAGTCCCATACTGGCCACTGCAATTCCGAAGACAGTAGTCCCAGCACATCTGGTTGCAGCAGGCTGGAAACTGTGGTAAAGCCCTACACAGCAACCTGAGGCAACTGTCTGCAGCATGGACAGCACCTGAATTCATTTTTGGCAATCTGCAGTGCAGGCAGGGTGACTGTGCTTCATCCCTTATGCGTACTGGCCTTTACTGACATAGTAAAATGCTGGGAATTAAAGGCAGGATTTTACCTAACGATGGGATTTGCTAGAGCCATCAGCCCACAGTGGTCTTGACTTTTTTCACCCTGCACAAACATGTCATCTGCACATCTGATACATATCACAGCAGGTGACATCTTACCCTGCCACCCGCCAGCTGTCCTTGTAGGAAGCAGGTCCTACAGGATGCCTAGGGCAGGTCTTTCTAAGGGGCAGTGGTGGATAATCTTCCCTGTGGTCCTTCCAAAGTTGTAAGTGGGAATAAAAATTAGAAGTGTGCAAGAAGGTGGGCCTTCCCACGAATTTCACTTCCCAGGCTGGGAATTCTGCTCCTGGCACTAGTTCAATGCAATGGTGGGCAAGGTCAGGGTCCATGGACAGGTTTTTTGTGCATGCAGACACTTTTCACGCATCAGGGTGACCACAGAAATGGAAACCCTTGGCTTTTGGGTCACCTGCTGCAATGCTATGCCTTGAATTGTGCCCCACCCAGAGGGCCTTTGGAAGAGGTGATGTGGTGCTTATCTGGGCTGGCTTTGATGCTTGGCAGCTGTGCAGGACCACCAAGCAAAGGCTTCAGTGCTGGCACTGGTGGCACTGGGACACGCTGGAGGGAAGCTCACCAGGGGAAGCAACACGTGCCTCGCTTGCAGCTCCCACACAGGAGTAGGCAGCCCCAGGAAGAGGCGGCTTGGAAAGCCTGTGCCTTCTCGTACAGGAGAGCTGGCAGCTCCATCTGGCTCTGCTTCAGAGGAGGTCTTCGAGGAGCTGCTGAGGGTGGCCACAGCGGGGCCTGTGGGTGGTGTGCCAGGAGCAGGAGAGGAGGAGGAGAAAGGGAAGGAGGAGAAGTGGGTGGGGTACACGTGCCCCACTGCCGAGTTTCCCTTGCAGGGAGGTAATCCTTCATTAAAGCAACTGCTCTGTCCCAGGGGAAGGGTGGTGCATTTAGGGGCTCGTGTGTGGTGTGATGCTGGTGCTTGGGTGCAGGGGAGGTGCCACTGCACAGTGACCCCACAGCGACCTGGGGACACGTAGGACATTGTGTGTGAGACCTTCAGCCCACAAGCGCTCGAGGCCACCACACGCATTTGCTGCGTGGCAAAAATCTCTTTGCAGCTCTACTCATTTTCATGGGTCTTGCACCTTGCTTTTACTCTCCAGAAAGGCAGTAATTTTTTTTTTTCTTGAAGCTAGCAATGCACTAACACAGTTCTCATTGAAACAGGGCAGCTGGGGTATTTGTTAGTATAAAAACACGTGGAGTTAGCACTGTGTTCTTCACTTCTCCGAACCCAGGCTATTGCACAGCAAAATTACAGTCCTTATCTGCACCCAAGTTTTGCAGCAGTGTAACTGCAGCCATTTGGATTTTGGTTTCTTCATTTCAATCTCTTTGATCATGTGCCATGATTAATCTGATCTCTACGAGGCGGGATGAGTAGGAGTCAGAAGAAAAATTGTAATCGTCTGTGCCTTTGGCATGCGGGAATGGAATAATTTTGTGGTCTCATCTCCATGCTGGGTAGCTCTAGGAAAAGTCTCCATCCCTTCATCAGCTAGCAACACCATGCAAGGCTAAGGGATACTGATCTCAATGGAAATATTCAGAGCTGGGTACCATCACTGTTCCTTGTTCCCTAATTTTTCAGGCTGCAGCGTCTCCATGACAGAAACCACATGGTCAGTGACTGAAACCCAGCTGGCAACAATGAACTCCAAAAACAAAGATAAGTTCATGATAAGCTCCTTGCTGTTGTTTGCTCTCACCTGCCTTGTCATGATACCAGGCAGGTAATCCCCTGTGTTGTTTCCTTGCCTGAGTGAAACGAAACATGAGGTTTTGTTGGGCTGGGAGGAAGGGAACAAGGGGAAAGAGCATGGGGAGGTGACATCATGCTGCCCAGCCCTGTCCTGGCTCTCCTGGCAGTTTTTCCTTGCTTGTTTCCACCAGTGCAGCGCCAACACTGGTTTTTGCTGTCCTGACAGCTACATAGAGGTGTTTTCCCCCTCCTAGCCCAGAGTGCCCTTGCCCCCACTGCAGAGCATTGCTTTAATTCTGTCTGCACCAACTGTCCATCACAGCCCTTCCTGTTTTGAAAACCCTCCCTTTCCTAGGCAAAATGATCCAAATTCCTTTACCAGCACACCTCATCACTTCACTCCCCATCTGATTGCATAGCTGTCTTTGAGCATTGCTTAATTTTATTGAAAAGCATTACCAGCACAGAGCAGAGAGAACCATGTAAGGGCCTTGTTTTAAACTGTCCAACAAGTCATTATTAACCCATATCACAGATTATGATCAAAAGCATCTTTTCTATAGAAATTCTTCTTGTCTGATTCTTCTGACTATTCCAGCAAAAACAACTCTCTCTGTCCTCCATTTGCCCAAATGATTATCCCATGTCATGTCACCTGTACTTCTGCTGAATTATATTTTGCACTGTGTTTTTTTCCCTCGCCACACACCTTTAGGAAGTGAACGATTCCTTTCCTAAGCTCCATCAGAGGTCAACAGGTGCTGGGGAGGTGGGGAGATGCTGAGATAGGAGGATAGAGAGTCCAAAAGGAACATTTTTCTGCTGAAGTGGTTATGCATCTGTCCACAGCACCAGGTTTAAAGAAAAGGCCTGCATGGATTATCACTGTCCCCAAGTCCCCTCACAGACCCCGAGGGCCTCTTGGCTGCTTAAAGAAGAGAGAAATTCTCAGGTTCCTCTATTCTGGTGTAATTATGACAGGCAATTTAAAATCAGCCAAGAGCTATATTGGCGGTGTCATTTGGAACATAATAGACTAATGGTGCCTTCAATTTAATTAAGGATTTTTTCAAAGAATTACAAATTAACCTGAATTAAGATGAGAGTGTATACAGAAAGACTTAATGTGGTTCCACTGATTTAGATTTGCAGTCTTAATTATTTTGGATTAATTTTCCAAGAGGACACATGATATTTTTATTGGTGTAAAGACCAGTAAGACAGGTAGCAGGTGTTTTGAAAGTGAAATACTTTTGCCTTTTCAGGGCTGCAACTCTTGGTAACACATCTTTTAAGAATTTGTGCTAGTACCTCCTTCCCAGGCAAGAATAAGCTATGGCAATGTAAAGGCTCATGCTTCAATTTTACACGTGTGTGTCTGCATATATATATATATATGGGGGGGGGGAGGGTTTGGTCTGCCTGTGTCTGCGTGAAAAACCAATGACTGGGAAATTTGTTCTGTTTTGATTACTCCAACAGCTTTAAATCAGTGTAACATCTGAATGGTAGCACGGCTTGAAGCAGTGGCCAGAAGGTGATGTCAGAATCATCTGTGGTGGTTTATGGCTTGTTTTTCCTCCTGTTTCTTCCCCTCTTCCTCCTCTCCAAGCTGCTCAGTACTCTCTGGCTGCTCAGGATTGATGTGTCCATGGCCGAGGCGGTGGGAAGCATTGGGAAACCTCTTCTCATCCCCACAGCACACTTGACTGGGTTTAGCCTGGACAGACGTGGTTCTGAAGTTCCCTCACTGCCCAGCTGGATCCCTTTAGGAAAAAAAAAAATGAAGTCACTTCTCTTTGCAGGAGAAACTGCCCTGGAGCCCTGCATCGAGTGCAGCTGTTGGAGCACTGTTTCAGAAGGTGAGTAGTAACTGAGTCATCAAACCCTGCCTCGCAGAAAGATCCTTAAGGTGTCACATTTTGCTCTGCTGTCCTTAATGCCGTTGATGAGAATGGGTGGTTTTGGGAGCAGGCCAGGGCAGCCTCCAGCCCTCTGCACAGCAGGGTGGGGGAAAGAAGCCACTTGTGGTGTTTGAGTTGTGGTACCACCCAGGTGATCAAACAGAAACCACCACTCCTTTGGGAATGTCATTATCTCAGCACACACCAGAGGAAGATCAGGGGAGGGTGAAGACCTTTGCTTTGGAGAAGAGACACCAGAGCCAAGACCCCCCAAGACCTGGCAGACCAAGGCTTCTGCAATACAAGGAAATCCAAGGATGGCTGAGTCAGGCTGTGAGCAGCACGCCTGGCATCTCCCTGGAGATCAGCTGCAGAGTCAGGAGCTGAAGCCTGCTTTTCTGCACACAGCTCAGGTGCCTGCAGACACTTGCAGGTGTGTAGGAGTGAGCTCATCCTGGGAAAGGGAGACCAGTGGACTTCAGATGGGAGAAGAGCCATGGCTTGCCATTGCTCCCAAATCCTGATGCTCATGGAAAAGCAGCATCCAATCTGGCTTTCAAAGCCAGGGCAGTTCCCTTGCAAGAAAGGGAAAGAGGCAGGGAAGAAAGAACTGCCTTTTTTAAAATGTTTGCTTTAGGTAACCCTCCCACCTTGGGGTCTCAGGACTGAAAGGCAGCAAAAAAGGGCTTGTTGACCTGATATTAACCTTCAGCTGTCAGCCATTCAGCTCCATGATCCTCACATGCTGCTGCTTAATCCAGGAGGAAAAAAAGCACAAAGCCTGCCCAGAGCCTGTGCCATCTCATTAACATTTGGCTTAGGCAAGATTTCTGTCCTGTGCAGGGAGTGCAGCAGTTCCAGTTCAAACAGCTCTCCTCTGCTGTGTCCAGGGACAGAGGTTTGTCACAGCTTCTGCAGTGCTGTGCTTTGGGGTTGGGGTCCTTGAGCTGGTAAAGTGCAATTCAGGCAGAGACACTGGCATTTTTTTAGCTTATTGAGAACTTGAAAAGACCTCTCTGCGAAGTCCTTCTCTGTGCTAGAATGAAGTGGTACCCAACAGGCACAAGACACAGACCCAACATGGGTTTGGCTGGTGTCTGGCACCTCTTACTGGTGTTGGGGATCCCACAAGGCCATAAAAGCCAGACTGCAGTTTCTGGTTTGACATCACATCTCAAATCCACATCATGTGTACTCAGAGGAAGGTCATAGGGATGGTTGAGGAGGAAATAATATGGGAGGAACAGGGAGCACATGGATGGCTTGACCTACAGCCAGACATCTACTGTCCCCAGGCCCTTGCAGCTTTCACTTGATTAAACAGGAAAGCTCTGTGGTTGCCTGAGCTGGCAAATATGGTTCAAGTCAGCAGGGAAACCTGTTGCTCTGGGGTTGGCATGGGGCTTGCAAAGGTTTCCTCTTCCCATCTGGGAGCTGGCAAGAGTGTGTTCCCATCTGAAAAGCAGGTGGGAGGAGGAAGGTGGGTGGCTTTATGCTGACTGATGTGAGCAGTGTGCTTTTGGTGGTGGAGGAACACGGCCATGGCCATGGGCTGAGTGGGATCACATGAGCTTGGAGATGGAGCTTGAACCGTGTGAGAGAGAGATGATTCTTTGAAGGCACAGTGGGATTCTTCAGTGGGAGGACCTCTGTTCTAAGTATAACAAGTCACACTTTAGAGATAAGTTGGTTGAGGCTGTGGCTGAGTTCTTTTGGTGTAGGCTGAGGACACACAGTACAGGGAGAAATCACTCAGTGTTCTGCTTTCCTGTTGATAAACTGTAGGGCAGCTGTGATCCTGGGACAAGACTGTGATCCATGGGGCTGTTTAGCCATGAGGAAGTAGAAACTACTGCACTAAGCCAGATCAAGGGTCTGAATTGCTGAGCATCCTGAGGCTTCAGGGACCAGTAGGTGATCCCAAGGGCACGTTGATTAGCACTCCCTCGACTCTCACCCCTTGTCACTGCCTCCAGGGGTGAGGTCTACATGGGCAGAGTGTTGCCCAGATGGCCCCTCACCATTTGCTACTAACACTGGTCAAGAGCACAGTCCCACAGGCTTCGTAAACAGCATTTGTCTGCATTTATTAATCCAGATAATGTTTTCTCCATCTACTGATCTAATCTTCTCTTGAACTCATGCAAATACTCACAGCTGACAGCATCCTTGGACAAGGAGTTCCCCAGGTCTGACCCCCACCACACGAGGTGTGAATTAGCCTACAAGCCTACAAGCTCTGAATTAGCCTCAGTTTTTGCACTGGGAAGAGGCAGCAAGGCCCTGTCAGCCTTCTTTGGGCCATGCCTGACTTTGAGGTCCTCTACCATAACCTCTCCAGCCATGTCTTTTCCAGACTGAGAAGTCCTGGTGTGCACAAGTCCCTGCTTGCAGGAAAGCTCCTCCAGACCTTTGATCCTCTTTCATCCCCTTCTCCGTGTTTCCCTATTACATTTTGGATTCCAGGCTTCAAAGAGGTGCCTTTTGGGGCACAGGTCAGTGCAGTGGCTTGGCAGGCATGCCTGCCCCACAGCCCTTGCTCCCTCCAGATGCTGCTGTTTCTTGGCCACAGGCTGTGCCAGCTCCTGTGATCCCGTTTGCTTAAGTAATTGGCAGTGCATACCATGCATAACCAGCTCTGAGTCTGTGTTGGGGTTTTTTTTATCCAGGGCTGTTTCTCCTCTGAAAAGGTAAAGATGTCCTTTGGGTGTTTTTATGAGTGTTGGATCTCTCTCCTGACTGCAAATCCATCCTCCCAGCATGAAATCTGCTTGGTTGTCCTGCAGAGACCCCATGGTGTGTAAGGGACTGTAGGTGAGAGTCTGGCATTGTCTGAGACCTGAAGGGAACATTTTCAGGGCTGTTCCACCTCCTTTCCTTTGCTTTTATCCCAAGTAAAATATATTTACATGATAACATGGAAAAGCAAAATAAGCAACCAAACCTCACTGTGGTCAACTCACTCACAGCCTATTTCATGCTGATAAGACTGTGATGGACTCAAATTGGAACTTCAAACTTCTTTGAAGGCATTCAGCCAATTACAAAGGTAAGAACCAGCTGCATAGTTTGGGTCCTGAGATGAACTTTGCTGTAGGTGAGGCTGTAATGTGGATTTGTTGTGTGAATCTGTCTTGAGGAATAATAACTCTTTCTTCTTTTTTTTTTTTTTTATTCTACAGTTTTTCCTCCCTCCTGGCCCCACCACAAATCTGTTGTCACTCTAATCTTTTCTTTGGCAGCTAAAACTATTATCTTTATTGTTTCAGGGCTTGGCTTCTTCCTGTTAGATCTCCTAATTGGATTTTTACTCTCCGATCCATTTAGTCTCTCCTGTGATTTCACTAAAATCCTTTAACCCTTTGGCACCAGCTTTGCTAACCAGTTACCCTGGAAGGTGCTCCTCTCCCTGATTTGTGTGGGGACAGCTTTCCTAAGCCATGGGTGTCACCTCCAGTGTCACTGTCTGTACACATTGTCATCATCATCTCCTTCACTTTGCAGACTGCAGAGGCTCGTTGGGTTTTAACCAAGAATGGCAAAAACAACCCACATCACCCTTTAAAAGAAGGTCTGAGGTCACCATGGAGCCAAAATCATCCAGAAATTATGACATTTCAGCTGTGGCTAGGAAAAGTCTGCTGCTTTGTCCAGATTCACCTCCCACCCAGACCAGGCGCCAGTCCTGTGTTTCTGGCTGTGTCTTAAACTCTGTGAGCAGCTACAAGAGAGGTGAAACAGGAGTGGGGCTGTGACCACTTCTGGCACTGGGGTCACTTAACCCTTCCACTCCTCTTCATCCTCTTTGGAAAATGCTGTTCACAAAATATGCTTTCTTCTACCTCCCACCGATTTTGTTCCTTTGGCCTGCAAGCTCAGCTGGACAGGTCTTGTCCATGCAGAGCCTCTTGTAACAGTGCCAGAGTCTTCACTGGAGGCTTTGAGTGTGCCAGGAGTGAGCTGATTGCATTGCAGGTGCTTTCTGTACAGCTGAAAGGACCTCTGTGCCCCATACCAGCAATGATCTCTGTCCTCTTCATGAGTAAATCAGTGGTTTGGTTTCTCCAGCTAGCAGGTATGATCCAAGCTGTCCTATGGGCACAGCAAGATGGTGAAGGAATCTGGCATGGAGGGGGCTTGGGTACCCTGTATCCCAAGGAGGGGCTGCTGGTTTCATGGCCTGGGCCCTGCAGCTTCTCCTGCAGGAGGAGGGTGGAGCTGAGATGATGGCATCAGACCATGGGTCTGGTTTTTCCATCAGGCCATGCAGTAATGCAGCACTGTGGTTTTTCAGGGAGCCAAGATCTTCACTTGTAACATTTCTTTATAACAACTCGGGGCACAAGGAAGGAAGCTCCCCTCCAGGTCAGTCAAGCCCAGTGCAGGCAGAGGTCATGGAATAAGAGCTCCATGTAGCAAGATGTGAAGTGCAAAAGGAGACGTAAATGCAAAGGAAGGAAAAATGGGGACAAGGGGTACCAACCCTATTAACTGACTGCTTAACCCAGGCCTTAACAGGCCTCAGTGGACCCAGTCCCTCTCCTCCTTTTCGTTCTTTTCCCAGCCTTTGTACAACCTCAGTGCCTTTGTGTTTATGTTGCTGGAGTGCGTTGCCATGGTTAAAGCTGTTATTCTCAGCAGGGTTTGCATCTTACCTGTGAGACAGATAGATATGGAGATGGAGACATGCATGAATATGTGTGTTTACCTTCATGTCAGTTCTCACTGGCCATGTGGAAAAACAAATCTGATGGGAAAGGAGAACCCTTCAGGGGGAATGGGAAGAGGGGGAGAATACCACCTTGGAGGAGTTTCTCCAAGGAATACATAGGCTAAGCCAAAAGCAGGGCAGACATGGACATAGGTTTGTTGGAGGTGTTATTGGACTGAGAAAACACACAGCTTCAAGTCAAGTCTATTGTAAGGGTGCAGTGTACATGTGGAAAGGTGGGGATCACAGCTCCCTCTCTGTACACTGTTCCCACACTGGCAGTGCCCACGCAAAATTCTTCCTTAGTCCTGTCATTTTCCTTGGCTCTGGTTGCTTCAAGTGCTAAAAGGGGTTTGCAAGTGTTATTTTTTAATTATTATTGTTTTTTGAATGTGCTTACCAGATACATATTCTTTAAATTTTACTTTATTCTTATTCTTCTTTTGTAATGTTACTTATTTGAGGTACAGGGAAGGTGCAGAACTAATTCTTTGGCACAATCCCATAGGTATTCTTGTCCAGAGGAAAATGATAACAAAGCCTTGGGCTTTTGGACTTTCAGGATTTTTGGCTCTGGTATATCAGGCCACGATAATTTTATTGTTGTTCCTCAGGTGTGGCAGTTTCAGGGCACATGAGGAACGAGGCAGATGCAGCAGGTCAAGAGAAAGCTTCTCTTCTGTTTTTTTTTTTTAATTATCTGACTTCATTACTTATATACATTTTTACAGAGGTCAAGAGATTGGCTACACAGGTCGCCACCTCTTCAACCTGGATGGTGAACATCACTGTCCATCACATTTCTCTACCCAGAGGAGAAAAATGTAAACAATTTACTTTGTTTGTGGTACATGCATGAGAAACTCCAGTTCAAGAATGTAAACAATCAGAAGGCTTTTGAATCAGAGCGACATTCAGGGAATGATTCAGAATAATAGATCTGCTAGGAAAGATGGACCAAGCTCCTGAGTTTTTTGGCTAATGTTATTATGCAAGTTTGAATTGATGGAACAGTTCCGAATTGCTTCACTCAAACATGCACTGAATGAAGAATTGAATCAATAGTTGCTGGGCCCTCTTCCAGCCCCTCCAGCTCACTTACACAATCCACCAGTGCTGCCCATGCCTGGACAAAATGTGTGGGGCTGGTCAGGGGTGGCTCCTAGCCAAGAAGTGAGGTCCAGGCCCTCTGGAGTATTTTGGTATCTCACATCCTTTGATTCTGCCTGGAGGCAGGACTCCTCTCCCATCTATCATGAGGCACTTGACTATGCCTGGCTATACCTGGCTGCTGCCTAAGTGGAGGAGGAAGATGGCACCTCCAGGGGCTGAGTCAGTCGCCTGAGAGAGAAATCACTCTCAAGTGGGATTTTTCCATTGACTGAAAATCTCCCCAGGTTACTGAGGCCCAAGGTTAGCTGCCTGTTAAAGCCTGAGATAAGGGATGGTGAACTGGGAGGCTGGAAGTTCACTCCTGTCTCAGAAGGATTGAGTGGGTTGGGGATAAAAGGGAGTGCTTCTAAATCATGTACAAGAAGTGCAGAAATGGCTTTTTCTCCAAGGGAGAAATGCTGGTGACAACCCCAGCTCAGTATTTCTGACAGCCTTAGCCCAAAGCCCCACTGCTGGCCAGGGCTGCTATCTGCCTTTCTCACGGGTGTTGCTACACCATGGTGGTGCCCAGACAGCCAGGTCTTACTGCCATGTTCAGCCCCAGTAACCTGCTGTTAGAAGCACTGACAGCACTGATAGGGATGTCCTTTCATACCCACCTGGCTCCACACTGACACACACCTGACCTCCTGCCATTTTTTCTGTTCCCTTTGGGAAAGCTGCCAGAAATGTCAATGTTTTCACCCTCCTGCTCTGTATGGCAGTGGAGCTGCAGCCCTGCCTGACAGCTGACACCCTCCCCAAGCTTTGTAATTGGGGTGATGGAGCTAATGAGGGAGTGAAATCCATCCCATCACTTTCTGTGATTGTCATTTGCCTTCTCCTGCATTGAGGAAATGAAGAAATCTGGTATCTGAGCCAAACAAGGGCCATCTGTAACCATGGTCTAACCAGCACTGCTGGAGGCTTGGTCCTGAGGATGAGCAGAGCAACCTCAGAGCAACGTGGACACCTCCCTGTGTGCTTGTCTGCTCTATAAAGTCACCACAAATTAACTGCAGGTATGTCCTGAAAATTAATGGGTTCAAGACCTTTACAGCCTCACATGGGCCATCTTCTGCAGAAATAGTGTCCTTAATTAAATCATACCTCTTTCACGAGGAGCTATATTGAGCCCAAAGGCAAGGAAGGCAGTCAGGCTGCCTGGTGCTGTACTGGCAGGATATGGATCCACTGGGAAAAGGCTGCTACAGCTCATCCACATCCACCTGCAGGGCAGAGTGGGGTGAGGAGCCAGCCTGGATTCATTAACTGCTGGCATGGGGTGGCAAGGAAAGCAGCACAAGTGTTGGCCACGGGAGTGGATAGCACAGCATAGCTAATTAATGGAGTGAAATGGGTGTTTGGGACCTTGTATAATGAAGAAGTGAGTCAGGCACAGCACATGCAGCTGATCCTATGGTTCCACCCTCCAGCATGCTCAGACCCCTCTTCGGGCCATCTTCTCTTGTGAGCTGGCAAAACCTCAGCGGTCTTCTTCTGGGGAGAATAAATAGCAGGGAGCAGGGTTAGCAGAAGCCAGGTACACTTATCCCAGAGGCTCAGATGTGGTCTGGGTGTGGAGGATGTTGTCCTACAACTCTTTCCCAAGCAGGAAGGAGATCCACATAGGTGCCTGGTTTGGAGGCTCTAGGCAGCTTGAGGGGAAAAGCTCTGCCAGGATACCTAGGTTGCTGTTATCTATCCCTCTACAACCACCACCAAGGTGATGTGGAGATCTCTCTTCAGAATCTACCCAGGCACCTGTACCTACCTCACCTTGGGAAGGAGCCTGGTGGGTTGGGAAAAACCCTCTCTGGCTGTGGGGAGTCAAGATGCACTAGTTCCCACCTCGGCACTGCAGGAAACAAGGTGATGGCTGCATCTTTCACTCAGGTGTGCACTTTGGCAGCAGCTGCACGTGTTTGAGCAGAGAAGCCAGCACTGAGGTGTTAAGGAAACTTTCCCATCTGACCGTTTAGGAGTGTGATGGCCAGAGTGCTTCCTGAATGGTCAGATGGGAAAGTTTCCCTAACAAAGGATGGACTGTTTGCATTGTGCACTGAGTCCCCTGTGCTCACGAGGGGCTTAAGGCTCCAGTTCTGGGCTCCGTAAAAAACATCTTGCAGGGGCGGGTTGGGAGAAAAAAAAATGCCCCTGCGACTGCAGCCAAGCCAGAAAACATTCCTGGAGCCGTGGGTCAGCCCACACCCACGCTGCCCCGTCCGGGGCAGAGCCAGGCAGGTGGAAGCAGCCGTGCTGGGGCACAAGCAGCACACTGCCGGTGCTGGGGAAGCTCCATCGCTCCCGGGCAGAGGTGACCTGGGCGCAGGCTCTCCCTGGTAAGGTGACCACCGGGATATGGGCTGGAACCGGGAGGTGGAGAAAGAGGACATGCAGAAGAACCCAGGCTTGAGAAGGCAGTTCTGGCAGTTGGGGAGAAGTGCTCCTTTCCCTTCCCCACATCTCTTTTGTTTTCCGCAGCCCGACAGAAGAGGCTTCCAGTAAGCGGCAGGGGTGGGGGCAGAGCCCACCCGCACAAAGGCAGCTCCCCACGGGCTCTGTGACCGCTGTCACGCTTTTTCGCTCAAATCAACGCCAGCAGTGGATGACGTGCGGCTGGTGCTCCCCAGCCCCGGGGCTGATTGGTCCCAGCTCAGGTTTGAACGCCAAGGTGTCCTGGCAACGAGAAGCAGAGGAGCCAGACTTTCCCGTACCCACTCGGCTCCGGGAGCACGGCGGGTGCTGGGAAGCGACAGGCATCGCGGGCGAGGAGCAGCGCTCAGGGCCACTGGCCCTCCTCCAGGTACCCTCTGCGCCGTCCCGGGCCGTGCCCAGCCCCAGCCGGGGAGCTGGCATCAGTTTCCCCCGGTGCGGGTGTCAGGCGGCCCCGGCAGTGACTCCGCGCGGTGGCTCAGGCGGCACCTGCGCTCCCGCACAGACACGGCAGCGGAGCTGGCTTCAGCTGGGAGTAGCGATAGGGAAATCTCTGGTGTTGGGAGGGTCTGAAAGTGAGCATTCAGTGGGGTTTGGGGGAGGGATGCCTGGGGAGAGGCTGTGCAGAGAGTGGGGAATCGAGGGGCCTTCCAACAGTTGTGTGGTCAGCTCTCTTGCCCCAAGAGGACGGAGCAAGCGATTTTGGCTAGTTTTGGGTTCACCTGATTAAACAAACTCACAAAAGCCCTGCAGGGCACCCGGTGCTGAGATGTGCTAGGAGAAGTTGGCTTTACATTGAAATGCTGGAATGCTTTTCCTGCTGATCGAGAGCTGCCTCTGTTTTTGCCTCAGCGCAACCCACCTGCACGTCCGTCCCTCTGGAGCTTGGGGGGTGAGGAGGGAAGGGCGCCCCAGGGCTCAGTTGTGTGCAGGAAAGCAAAGGGCATTGCTATAAAAAAAAGGCTTTTTCCTCCATCTGGAAGATGCGAGGGGCTGGCTGGGGGAAGATGTTTGCCGGCACGGGGAGGCAGCACTCAGCACAGCCCATTTTGTACCTGTCAAACCTAGCAGAGACATACCCGTGAAAAGATGTGCCAGCCATTAATGACAGGGCACGTCCAAGTTGAGAAACCACCTCTACCGGGTAACAGCCATCCCGGAGGAGCTTCCTGGCTCAGTGGCAGGTGGGGAGCTTGTGGAAGGGCTGGTGTCCTGCATGGATTCAGTGGCACACATGGAAAAGCAGTGTCACGACTCAGGTCTTGCTGCTGCAAGTGAGGGATGAAGAGGGATAACAATGGCAAGACCTTTTGGATCACAGCTTGTGTTATTTATTAGAGCACAGGACTGAGATCTGCCTCAACAATTCTTTCTCATAGACCCAAAGGCATGATGAGACCTGGAGTTCCCTCCTAGTATCATGCTCATAGTAGATGAGCAGTTCCTCAGCACCCCAGTGGCAATGAAAGGCAGAGGGACATCACAAAATGAGCAGGGAGTGTTTTGCTGGCAGCATGTTATTGCTGACCTGGATTCCCACTGATGACCTGGTGGGGTAAGATTAGCACAGTCAGCCTGTCCCAGGGCTGTGGGGGGATTAGAGTGAGGGAAAGGGTCATGCCTGTTACATCATTTTTCTCTGTTTAAATGGGAATATGTAGCACAAGTTGTCAGTTTTAAAAAAAAAAATCCTGCATACTGAAATGTTGCCAAAGTTTACAATCTTGGAGTGGTGGGCTTACAGCAGTAGAGGCTCTGCCTAGAAAACCAGTTACTGGATCTGTGAGAATCAGTGATGTTTTTTGTATCTAAATGAAACTTAAGAAAAAACATCTGTCCCATGGGGTAAGAGGACATTTGACCTAGATGAACCCGAAAACAAATAAGCATGAAAATTCACTAAAGGTGAATTAAACGATCTTGGTATTTTGATTATTTTTTTCAACAATAATGTTTTAAAATTGAGCAGCTTGGGACTGATGTTCCTACTTGAACCAACAGCTCTCCCTGCTCCAATTAGTTCTAATAAGACTTGTTTCTCTGACCGGTTAAGGCCGGTACATTCTTCAGGCTTTATTAAACCCATGAACAGTAATGTCAGTCTGAAACCCAAGAGAGGGGAAAACATGCCCACACCTTGCAGGCCATAAACAGGAACAAATTCAGCTCACTCTGTACCTCCCCAGCAATTCAGCTGAGGCAGTTTATGAACTGGGAACATTAGCTCCAGTGAGGCAGGACTTTCCCAGATTAAATAACATATCAGTCATTAAATAACTCATCTTTCCTGGTATTTTATGGAATAAACAGTGCCTGTTGCTTGCTAATAGCATCTGCTTTTATTTGAGTGGGATTGTGTTTTATAACAATCCTTCTGTTCAGTTTGTATGTTTGAAGTGACCCCAGCAAGCAATCACTCCATGGCTGATAGTAAATTCACTCCCAGAGGTTTAATGATGGTATTTACTGTAGGAGCTACCAGTTTTAGGGCTGTAGTGATTAGGGTGGGTTAATAGGACACGGGGCAGTTGACTAATTGCTAGTGATGAGCCAGTGAACTCCCAGGTAATTGCACCTTACCTGGAGAGGTGTGCTGGCATGAGTGGTGTTTTAAAGACAAAGCTGTGAGGAGGATAAAGGACAGTCATTGTCTCCACATGACAGCGCTGAATCATGAACAGGAAATTATCCCTTCTCCTCACAAAGGAAAATAATGCTTGATCTGTTTTCTTTCCTGTTGCTTTCTTAAAGAAAAGACAGTCATTGCAGGACTCGTGTGCCTGTCAAGTCTGTGCCCCTTCCTTCCCTTTATGCCATTTAAATGCTGTTGAGAAATAGAGATGCTCTGCTTGAGGACACCTACAAGTGTTGTGAAAATGGGTTTTGAGGGAAGGAAAGGCAGACCTACTCACTGACTGACCCTGGGAAGGCCTGCCATAGACCAAACCTCAGCTAGACACCAGAGTCTCCTGGTAACAGAGGGACCCTGGCAAAGCTCACTCACCAGAAGGCTTCAGCATAAGCTCAG
Source organism: Trochalopteron elliotii (assembly GCA_024734555.1). Classification (NCBI taxonomy): domain Eukaryota; kingdom Metazoa; phylum Chordata; class Aves; order Passeriformes; family Leiothrichidae; genus Trochalopteron; species Trochalopteron elliotii. The sequence goes on from JANPWX010000102.1 coordinate 1,376,147, forward strand.
ATTTCCCCCATAGATGTGAGGTCCAAGCAATCCTAGTTCCTAGGACAGCAGACATCATTATTAATGTTAGTAAAGAGAGACAGTAATTTTACTTTTAATGAATGTGGGATCTACACAAGTTGGTGTGGTCACTCGCTAGAGCCCCATTGGCCCTTGGGCAAGATTTCTCAAGTCCCAGCCATTTCAATGTGTGTTTGGGCTCCTCAGGACATTACTCAGCCTGCATGTATGTGGATTTGGTAGTCCTCAACTGGCCCCAGTGTTTGAGGCTGTCTCCAGTGCTGCTCCAGGCTCCCCAATGCCTGCGGTCTCCAGCCTTGGCACTTTGTGTTTGTTTGCCCTGCGTACCCAGCAGTGGAGAAGCCAAAATTGCTTTGCCCTCCCTGCTCGTGAAGCAGAGGGCTGGAGACTTGATCCCTGTAATTTCCAGCCTCTCCTACCCCAGAAAGGAATAATCCCCAAAGCATTGGTGACACTAGAGTCTTCTAATGCTTCTTGAGTCTTCATCAGCAGGTCCTGGAGGGCTTTGGGAAAGATGCTGTATGCCTTACGTCTCTTTCAGATGTGGGAGGGTTGAAGCAAAGCAAGGGGCAGAGCCTTGACACAATGACAGGAGTAGAGCAAATGGCAGGTTTAGGTAGGGGCAAGGGGACTGATAAAGGGGTTGACACTGGTGCTGTCACCCCAGGGAGGTGCTCCTTGGTGGGTCTGGGACCAATAAATCTCTGGTTAGGTGGCTCTTTGTCTACTAGAACCTTTTCATTTTGCCTTGTGATTAAAAGATAAAGATGGGGAGTGTGTCTCTTCTCTCTGCTGATGAGCTTTCCTCTCCCTCTGTAGCAAGAGAGAAAGATTGCAGCAAAACAAACTTCAGTACAAGATTGTTCCACTGATGGGGAGAAAATAAGTAGTTTGTGGACCCAGAACCTCCCAGGAGAGAGGCTGCTCTTGGTGCACCAATGATTTAAGGGGCTTAGCAAGTCAGAAGTGCTGACAATAAAGCTGTGGCAGGGTTATCAATATATTAAGAATTTTGGGAAATTGGATCAGGTATTTCCAGCTACAGGCTGATAGAAATGGTAGTGCTGGTCCAGATTGCTGAAGCTCCATTGACATGCCTGGAGCTACCCTACTGTTATGACTAGTAATGGAAAAAGGAGTTTCAGCTGTTCTCATTCCACAGCCTGATCCAAGCACTCTCTCCACCTTCTTCGTTGGCAGTGCATTTCTCCAACTGCTTGATGCAGAGACATTGGTCTGGCAGAAAAAAAAATCAAACATTTTCTCCCCTAGCAATTTTCCAGAGCTGGACAGTCCTTGATCCAGTCATACTCTCTGCACCAAGAGAAGTGCAGGCACAATGAAGAGGGGAGTGCAGGCTGTCAGTCCATCACTGCCTGCTTTAACCAGTCCAAAATACAGCTTGGATGAATGGAGGAATCCTTTCCCTTCTCTTACACGTGGTGCTCTTAAGGGAAACATGTGCTGATCATGGTTTTACAAGCCACTGCCAGATGTTTGAAATTATGTAGTTTAATTGTCGGTGCAAGACCACTCAGTCCAGTGGGTGTGAGCTAAAGGAAATCCCTTGAAACCTGCTCTCTGGTACCAAGTTGAGCACTAGGCTTCACAATACCAGTTTTGAACCTGAAGGTAGTGAGGTACCAGCAAAGATCAGAGCATGAGATTCAGAGGCAGGAACTGCTGAGTGTTGATCCTGAATCTACTGCCGGCTCTTTTTGCTCTGGGGCAAATTATTTAGCTTTCCTTTTCCCTGATCCCCTTCCATCCCCTGCCCAAATTCTTTGTCACATGAGAGTTGGGAAGAAGCTTGCAACACCTGCTGAAGTGCTTTGAAGACAGAAAGCAGAATACACAAATGTTAAGTTGTATGAGCAATATAAACGTACCCAGCTATATGCTTCTCAGCCTAAATGAGGAAGGAGGAGGGGTTAACTTGTGGGTGGCACCCATGTCCTAATTACAAGGCTTGTCTCTGGATCCCTTTGGTGTGAAGCATCCTCTTGGCTGAAAAACAGCTGATATAGTCACACCTGAGCAGAGCTAGGGGAGGAAAAACTTGTCACACGAGTGAATTAGGGTGGGTGGAAATTTCCTTTGGGAGGAAGAGGGTAAGTGGTGGTACCAGCAGTGGGTTGGAGATGGCCTTCTGGACCACCTCTGGACCTACTGGTGCTGCTGTACCTCCTCTTTCTTGTCTGGTGTGTTTTTCCAGGTGGTTGCTATATGGCCTTGAGGGTCCTATGAGATCTAGAGAAGTCTTTCCTGTAGCTGCCATTAGATCCTATTTATCCTCTCTGACACCTGATTCAGGGGGATAACTTCTGGAATTTTAATAGTCTCTTTGTCCCACATCAGTTTGCCAACTCAAAAAGCAGCACAGCCCCAAGGCTGAAGATTGAATAAATAAATTGTGTGTGCTTTGCTTTCTGAACCTTTCCAGCATTTCAGGGTCACATCTCTAACATGTCTTTGCAACAGTGGGAGTTCAAACCTGATGGTTCATGTGTATGTGCTAAGACAAGTGAGATATCCACACAAACAGCTACTGTTGAGGAGATAAGAAACACAGCAGATGCCATGAGGGCTGATAGACCTTCCAAGCTGAGCCCCAGACAGGTGTTTTGGGCCTCTTCCGCAGCACCTGTGGTTCCCTTCTTACAGCTGCTTTTTGCATTTGACTTGTGCTTATGACCTTGCCCTAAATTTCGGTTATTCTTGCAAATGTAGCACACTCTGAAGACCACCTGGAATAGGTTTGCAGGTCTGGCCCCTTGTTTTGGCCAAGTGATTTCTTCATGATCAGGAGAGTGCAGATTTAGCAGCCTGGGACCAGAGAAAGTGATGGCAATTTCCACCTCTGCCTCTGACACTTTGTAGCTTGGGCAAAAATCAATCCGGTGAGGATCAGTTGCATGAGGACATATAGGTGCCTGAAGGTGCAGGTTGATATCTGCATGCTGTTTATTTTGCATTTAAGCTGCATCTGGAAGTTTTGTTTTGTGTTTGGGAAATAGGAAATGTATTTTTTGTATCTCCTCTCATTACTGTTCTCCAGCCTGAAAGCTGCTGGGGTAGGAGATGTCCCCATACATGTGCAAGTGCATGCTGCAGGCCCTGATCTCAGCTCGAGACCTATGTTGAGCCACACTAAGCCAGCCCTGGAGCTGAGCAGCTGAGATGCTCTTTAAGCCCTGCAGAGCTGCATGTAGTGGAGGGTATTTTTTTTCCCCAATGAGCATGTGATTTTGGCAGTACTCTGGGAAAAGGGACATATCTGCACCACCTGGGTGTTCCTCCGTCACTTGCTGAGGCCGAGCAGCACCTGCTTACAACTGGTGCTTTGCCTTGGAAGCCCCTGAGGGCTGCTGAATTTATCTGCTGCCTGCTTTCTCCCTTAGTTAGTCCACATGTAACAGCCTGGGAGATTATTGCCCCCACCCATCCAGCTTGCCAGACAGATGTTAAGAGATTGTGATGGATATATCTGCTCTCAGATTAAAAAGCAGTTTAAAACACATCCCCTGCCAGTTGTGGCCCTCTGCCCTGTTAGCTTTCAGGTGCTCTCTGGAAGAAATCCTCTTTTTTTTTTTTTTTAACTCAGCCCTATCCTTTCCTGCAGTCTTCTTGTGCTATTCTCTGCCTGGCAAAGCCCCAGCAGCAACTCCCAGGCAGCATGGCACGTGTAGTGGAAACGACTTTGGCTGACTGGGATGCTTTTGCAGGGAGTCCAGGTGCTGTACACAGTACAGTGGGGAGGAGAAGACGCCTCCGGAGGGAAGTTAGAGATCGCTTCCTCCTCCCCTTTTTCTCCTGAACCCAGCAATTCAGTGGTTGTGTCAGCATAACTTGATAGCATGGGGATAGAGAGAAACTGGAGCCTCCACAGCACAAAGCAAAAGCTTCAGTTTGCTCTCAGTTGCCTGTTGCAGGAAATTCTGTCTCCTGGTGATAAAGGGAGAAAAGGAGCTGCATGGGGAGGATACCACAGGACAACTCCTCAGGGGGAGAGTGGATGCTTTCTTCTCTGCACTGGACATTTGTATACCAACTTGTCCTGCCCTGATGTCTCTGCATGGGCAACGTTGCCCTTAGCATGGGTTTTCCTGTCTTTCCCAGGCACCTTGAGAGCTAGTCATCCCCATGTTGCCTTTCCAGGGCACAACCTGTAACAGCATGGGCTGTGATGCAGGTCTCATTCCTCAGTTTGCCCTGCAACAGTGTGCTGATCACTGCAGTCAGATTAAAGGCTTTTAAGCTGCCCTTTTGCCGAGGTAGATTTAAAGGTCTAAAGACAGCAATGCTCAAAAAAAATCTCCTCTCTTGGTAGGAGATATGGGTGAGAAATTCTGTCTTGGTGCTGATGCTGTTGGGACAGGGATACTGGAATGGCAGCCTTAGTGGGAGATAGTTCTGCCTGCATTAGTCATGAGAAATTAGGAGGGGAAACCTGTAACATAGAAATATAAGTTATATGTGTTCAACTGACAGATAAACATTACTTCTACCAGCACTGTAAATCAGGCCTATCTCCCTACTTTCTTCCAGATTTTACCAGCCTTATCTGGATTTTTCTGTGCAATATTTATTTTTCATTACTGAGTCTTGAAGGAACTGCATTTTCAAGCAGCCAGTGACTTCTTTTTCTAAAAAAACTTTGTTTTCCCCCGAAGTCAGCTCAGAGCACCTGTCTCTTGGAAAACCAGGCCCCTTTAAGATGTCTCAGGCTGCTTTGAATCACTAATTGCTTCTGAATAGGCAGGCCAAATGTTTTATCACTTCAAACTCCCATAGCAATGCAAATCTATACAGCTGAGAAGCCTCTTTCCATGCATGGGGGTGATGGGTAAAGATAAGGATTAAAAATAGAAACAAATTCAGCCCGGGGGTCCTCTTTGTTCCTCCCTGCCCTCGGTGGGGTTGCCAGGGCTACATTTGTTCCCCTGCATCGTTTTTGGATGACATCCAGTGCCCCTTGAATGCAAAGTTGAGAGGTACAGTGTCGGGAGAGGGCTGGATGAGGTCCTAGGTACATACATATTTCATTGCCCATGCCAGGCTCTGTATTGTTTTCTCTCTCTGGTTTCACAAAGGTGGTGTTTTCTAAAACTCTCACTTGTTGAGGGCGATACAGTCCAGGCTTCATCCTGTCTAAGGTTACTGGCTTTTCAGTTGTTTCCCACTCTGAATGGCAGCCAGGCATATTTCCCATGCCTGAGGGGAAAAGGGGGGTGCTTGGTAGAACAACAGGACTCACCAGAGTACTGTTTGGAGGGGACTACATGTGCTGTGACACGTCCCCCTCGGGGTTGCTGTGTGTGTGTTTTGGGCTCAGCTGGCTCACACACGTTGCAGGAGATGAGCAGCACTTTGCAAAGCCTCACTGGTACAGGGCTGGCCTGACTTCTTTAAGTAACCCACAGCCTGAAGGCAAATATTGACTATTAAGAGGTGGAAAATCTCGGTGAGCAAGGACAGTCTAAATCCTCCTTTTTGCTTAGGTCACCTGTTATTAGAGCTGCCTGCCGTGTGCTGAGTACGCCTGTGCTCAAAAATTGCCAAGAGCTCAGCATTAGGGAAGCAAAAGCCAGTTTATTGACTTCCCAATAGGAAGGAAGATACATGCTGAATGTGCATCTGTTGGATGATATTTTTGTTTCAGGCATGCCACTAACATACAAATGGAAAAGCAACTTTGCATGATTTATGTAGTTACTAGGAAAACCTGGGCTAAGTGATGCTTTGCAGAGTATTGGGCACTATTTATTCTTAGCAGAGAAGGTTATGAAATCTATTTTCTATTCATCTCCCCAAATGAATTCCAGTTGACATTACCTATCCTACTCGAGTACTCCAGACATAAATATCCTGACAAATAACATCTTCATGTAAAATCAATAGCTAATAAGAAATCAGTCCCTTGAAGATTATAGCAATTTATCTTTAAAATTAAAGACTGCAAAATTTTGTCAAAGAAGAAAACAAAAAATTCTCTGTTGTTCCATGTTTAGGTCTTCTTTGTGTGTTTCAGGTGCATATATGACCCAGTTAGGACCTGATCAACTAAGGATAACTATTGTTATCTTCATTGTACTTTTAAAAGAGACAGCTGCTTTCCCACCAGACTGGGATTTCCAGGGAGGCACAGAGGAACTGGAATGATTTTAGGCCTTCAGTCCTGTTCTCCAAAGACCTTTGACTCCACAGGACTGAAACTCAGGCTTAAATCCTGCAGGGGTTTAAGTCTTCAGTGTTGTGTTCCAGCCCAGGGGTAATTATCTTACTGAACTGGGGTCTTCATACATAACCCTGGTCTTCCTGGCAGGGAAAAAAAATTAACAAGAAAGGTTTTTTCATATAAAAAGGACAATTAGAAACTAGAAAACTTGCTTGTACTTTATGAGCTTATGTGTAGAGGTGGCCTTGGATGTCTAAGTCTGTATCCAAAGCAATCTAGGCTTGGTACTCTCCTTGTTTCTGCCCAAGGTCCCAACTTGGGTACAAGCAAGGCACAGAGCTGGTGCAAGACTGTGCTCTGCTCTGACACCTGGCACCAGCAGAGTGAGGTGTGGGAGAGAACCTCCAGTGCTGGTGGTGTGAGAGGGCTGTGGGGCTGATGATGTGGGGCTGGCTGTGTAATGGGGGGTTTCTGAGAGCACAGCCTGGCAGGTGGCTTCTGAGGGATGGTATTGGAAAAGCATTTAGGGGCCAATGGGAATGGCACAGATAGACAGCAGGAAAAGGTGTCCTAAAGGGTGGAAGCTGTGCCAGGCTCAGGTGTCCTTCCAGCTCGAAACTGGGAGCCCAGGCAGGGAGGGAGGGGGAAAAGCTGGAGCAAGAACCAGAAAAACCTGCTCACACCAGCTCAGGATTCACATTACTCACACTGCTTTAAAACAGGTCAGGTTTGCTTTGGTTTCCTATCAAAGATGGCCAAACTGCCTGAGGACTGCTTCCAGCTCAGCTTAGAGCAGTTCTGAGCTCCCCTGTGCCTGCTCACTGTGTCACTGCCCCTGTGCCCTCCTACCTATCACCAGTGCAAGGCCTTTCCTGGGATTTAAGCCTTTCTAAGCAAAGGCTGGGCTAGAGGCATGCACAAGGACATTTCCCAGCTCACCTGAGGGGTGGTAACCGTGAGTGGTGGGATCACATCTAGGCACTCTCACCTCCTGACCTGCCACAGGATTTGGAGCTCACACAGCAAGTTTGCTGCTTGAAGCTGGATGGGAGACTGTGTCTGGGGATGCTCCCCATTGCAGAGGAAGAGTGGTCTGCCTCCTGCAGATGCTGTCAGAGGTGACAAGCTCGTGGCAGTGGTGCGAGCTGTCCTACTGCAGGTCTCATCCACAAGCACCAGGGTCAGCCTCACATGATTAATCAGGTTGTTTTAGTCAACTTCAACTGGATGTGAGTAGCAAAGATGAAACCACATTTTTGTTGGGAAGAAGGAGGAGAAAAGGAGCAAACAAAGTTAGAAATCAGATTGTCAGAAGCTAATGGCTGTGTCTGCTTATTAGGCAGCAATAACAGTAATTTACCTTTGAATGCAATAATTCATCATAATGCTTCCCACCTACCTCATGAACCCTTGCTGCTTATCTCAGCCCTCTTGTTCAGGGATCTGAAAGCATTTCATAAACATTAATTAATTGTTCCTCCACACCCCTGGAAGCAAAGTAAACATTATCCCAATTTTGCAGCTCGAGAAGCTGAGCTCACCTAAAAAGATAATAACTGAGCAGGGGTCAGGAGCCCAGAGAGCAGGCCCCTATCTCAGCTTCGACCAGAAGCATCTTTCTGCAGAGTGCTCTGCAATGTGGGCACTGGGGGCATGATCCGGGGTAGTTCAGCCCTTCATCTATGCACGTTCCTGTGCTTGCCATTTTCATATGGGAGGTGTAAAAAGGGTGAGTGTTGCTCCTGCCTTGGAGAGGTCTCACACTCATCACTATCTCATCACCTTCAAGCCTCCACCACAGGGACCAGGCACCTACAGTGTGTGAACCACCTGTCATTATACACAGTAGGACTCTCCCTTTTTTTAATGACTACATTAATGACCCTAATCTGTCGGTGTGAATGTGGTTAATCCCACAGCTCTAGGGACGAGTAGTTCAGAGACGTTTCCTCTCCTGCCTTCTCTCACCTCGCTTTGCATCCTAACCTAATGCTTCAGCACTGAGATGAGCTGGTGAGACCTGTGCTAAAGCAGAAGGCACTGCCCCTGTCCTGGCTTGAAAATTGGGCTGCTGTGTGTAAATATCCAGGATACAACAGTTATGAATCAGGCCATCTCTCTCCAATGTCTCAGCTAAGGGATGTGACATGTGAGTGACATCCTGAAACAAGATGCTCAACGTTAAACCTGTGCTCAGGTGCCTTGATGGATCTTGGCCCTTGAGGAAAAGGGAGCCTGTCACCCTGGATGTGGTGGCAAGGATGTAAATTGAGGGGAGGATATCTATCCCCTGCAAATAATGAGCCTTGGCAGTGGAGGGGAGAATGAGACACCAAAGGTCCATGCTAGGCCAGCCTGTTGAGAAGGGGAATTTTTTTCTTCCCCTGAAACCAGCAGTTGACTTTTGGAAGCCAAATGGGTTGCACCATCAGAGGGGGAGGGGGGTCGTGTTTCATAGACAAGTCATGGTGGATTAAATGTAAATGAATCTGCAGTGTGATGGACAAATGGGATCAGTGCCACGAAGCCCAGCTCCTGGTGGGGGATGGATTAGTAATGGGTACTGGTGCGTTTGCATGCAGGGAGGGAGTGAATGGCAAGGCAGGGAGGTTTCCAGCATTGCCCTGCCTGTAGCACTGAACGAAAGAGACGTCTCTGGGCTCGAAGAAGAGAGGTCAAGCCTAGATAAACACCAGCTTGGTCCCCCATCAGAGAATCATTGAGGCATGAAGAAAAACTTTAACAGCTGCAATGCTGCTTTTGAACCTCCTAGTAAAAGGGAGGGTCAGGAGGTCAAAACTTTCAATGCCTCTGGGAAGAAGAGGACTTTTCCCCACAAGCCTTTGAAAAACCGAACTAAATTAGCATGACCACACTGCTAAATGCTTGGGAAACCCGAACGGCTCAGGTCACAGGCTAGCCGAGCAGCAGAATGGCAAAGAGCTCTTGCATTCCCATACTCAACAGCCATAATTAATGAGGCTATTTCCTAGGCGAAAAGCAGGTCTTCTGCCCAGCACCTGGACGGGAAACAAAACCTTGCGGGATGTGCCCTGGGCATCTTTTGTTCTCCTGATACTGTTGTCTTTTTCCCTTTCTGTTTCTCCCATCCATTTTCTCTCTCTCTCACTTCCATCCACCTTTGTTTCAGCTGTTCTTTCCTCCCTTGCTCCCAATGTCACACAGCTAACTTGCTGTTTGAAGTGGGGAATGGCAATGAAGTTGTAATGATCCAGCCATTCTTTCCCCCGGGGGTTGCTGAATGGGAGTGCAACTAAAATCCAACCCAACTAAATCACATTTTTCCCTACTTTTTATTGCAAAAGGGAGATGTGGGAGCCCTCCTTCCCATTTTGAGTTATTCACTTCCACTTTGAAAGTAGATTTTGTTTGTTTGGACCTTTTGTAAGAGCCATTCTAGCACAGACCAGGCAATGCAGACTTCTGGAAGATGTAGAGACCTGGAATTTTTGGCTCTGACTCTATCATGGGTCTTATATTCATCTTGTACCATGAGTGTGCTGGGCATCACTTTTCATGAGACCCTTTGCAGGTGTCACTTCACAGCTCCCAGAGAGGCACATGCAGACCTTGCAGTGGCCTCCAATGCTTTTGGGAAAGGGCTGTGTGCCTACACAGGGCAATCCAAAGACATCAGACCAGTGTAGCCAAAAGGTTTACTGATTTGGACTGCAATTCTGCAGGCTGCTGGTGAGCATCCCCATTCCTTGAAGCCACAGAAGACAAGTGCTCAGCAACTTTTCCAGGCTTGCTGCAGAAGTGGAAGGAATACTCCCTTGAAAAAAGCAGGAGGACAGGAAATACATCACACTTCAGAGGCCAGAAGGCCTGCCTTTGAAAGAGAACAGCTCATCACTCATCTACCCACCAGACCAAGGTTTCTCCTTCCTGCAAGCCCTAGCCCAAGCAAGGTTGTAGGTGGAAATGAGGGGGTACAGTCTGTAGTACCCTGGCAGTCAGCTGCAGGGCTCTGCAGTGCCAAGCCCCAATTTGGCTTTCCTGTGATGCTGCAGGATCTTTTCTTTCTCATGTCTCTTGTTGTCCTAGAAACAGAGGAAAAAATTCTTCCAGAGAAGCCCTTTTATTACATTTGAGGCAGCATCTTCTGTCTCTCACCAAAACGGTGTATGGTCACAAAATAAAACCCTTGCCAGAAAATATATGGTGAGTTCAAAATCTTCCAGGGTAATCTGGAAAAATTTAATACCCTCCAAACTTTCCAAAAGCCCTAAGAGTACTGAAAGGGTCAATGGGCACTTTGTAACACAGGTACAAATGTGTTGGGCAACAGAAGGCAGTACTCTTGTATGTGAATATATATATATAGGGGTATTTTTATAGATGTAATTATATGTATTATTTGTACATATTGTTGAGAGAGAGAGAGGTCCTCACCTCTAGCTTTGGATTACAGCTTTTGAGGTAGAGGGTGTCTGCTGGATGAGAAAGTCAGCATTCTGTATGGTACTGGCCACTTTTCTCTCCTGGCGCCAGGGCTTTCCTGGAAATGCTGGGATTTGGGGGCAGTTGTCTTTATTTGAGAGGGAAACTCATCTTCTGGGGAAAAACATGCCCTTCTGTGTGCTCAGCCAGGCAAGGGATGCACTGGGTAATTTCTCTGAGGCACACAAAGTGTTTTAGCTGTGTCAGGAAAGAATAGTGACTGACAAATTTCCTGAGGCTTGCAGGATTTGGAGGCACATTCCCAAGGCCTCAAGGAGTCCATGTCAAGGGGAGAAGGAGAGGAAAGCAGGCAGGAAGGTTTGACAGCCTTGATGTTGACCACATCCAGCTCCTGTGGGGAGCAGGGGATGTGGGACACCTCTGAAAATCTGGCTTCCCACTCTTTCCTTTTAGAAATGGGCCTGAAAAAGAAATTTAACTCTACTTTTCCTTCCCAACCACAGTTCAGAGGGTTTTGGGTTTGTGCCAAAAGCCAAAACCCAACAGCTCTGCAGATTCTGATGCCTCAAATATCCATTTTCCCCTCGTGCCCCACACTGACCATGGACTGTAGCACAGACTAACACTGCTGGGCTTGGGTGGCTGTCCCAGGGAAGATGTGCTCTGCTAAGAGAGACTATAGCTGGTGACCTGCTGCTCACCCTGCTGCTCATGTTTGTATTCAGGAGAGGGGTTTTCTGCAAACATATTCTGTATCTTAAGAAGCCTCAGAACCAGGATACTTCTTCTTGTGCTCCTGAGCACAGCAGTGAGACAGCATCATCTTCTTTGGGAAAACTCAGATAGGATTACTATCTCATCTGCTGCTGGAAAGACCAAAGGACCTGCTTGGTTATGATTCAACAGCTCAGGATGCTGAGACAGCATTGTTCTCCTCCCTAAAGCAGCCTGGCTGCTTAGTGTACAATGAGGACATGACTTTTCAAAACTCTAAGATACACGTGTAGAAAACCCAGCAAGGAACCAGTGGGCACAAACCCAGAAATCAGCTCAGTCACTGTTCCTGGTCAGTCCCTGAACATGGTCTCAGCATCACAGGAGCTTTAAGAATAAATCTGAAGATGGCCTAAGACAGAGATATGGCTGGAGAAGATGGTCCATGAGTCAGTCTGGAAAAGCTCACTGGTGTGAGTTTTTGGACATTTTTGTCCATCTTAGTTGATGGAAGGTGTGGGGAACTTTTCATAGGGTGAGGAATCAAGGGATCATGCAGACACGCGAGTCAGAGTTTATTTTTCACAGTAATAATTTTACAAGTGAAAAGAGATTTCCAATCTTTTTACAACCTGCTAAAGGTAGGAAGATTTAAAATTCAAAATCTTTTTCTTAAAAGAAAGGCAATCATCCTTGCTAGTGGCAAATGAACTTCTGCTCAGCTTGTGTCTGATTGGGATCTCAGAAGAGTATCCAACCTATTAAATAAGATATGTATCTCCTGAGAACAGCCTTTGTTGTTTTCTTTTATAGATCTTTGTTCCTCCTGTGCTGTAAGGTCTCCAGGGCATGGCCTGTGTTATGGAGCGCCAGATGTACTATCTGATTTTAGGAGATCATAATTATGAGGAATATGTCAGAACAACAGAAAACTTCATTTAAAAACCCAATTAAAGCTGCCGAGTGACAGCTATGGACTTGTGTGTTGCATCACCTCCTAATCCCAGCAGCTTCCATGTGGAGAAGGGAGTTGTTAAAGATATCATAGACCTTAGATAAGGATATCATAAGGCCTGCATGAGATGGGGATTTTTCCGACCATAAGTTAAAATTAGCACACATTTTGTGGTGGAGCAGCAAACCTGAGATCTGTTTTGGAGCAGTCACCTCAGGATCCAGGGTCTGATGGGTGGGTTATCCTTTCGTGTCAGTAGCAGGACATTTCACAAGGCATTCTGGATAAAGAAATATAAAGGTAACTGTGTGTCTGGCCCTGGGGTTGCACCATCACAGGCCTTGCTAGAGCACCTTCACCAGTGGAGACCTCGAGGATGGGATGCTGATGCCATCACAGCCATCCCCATTGCTTGGGGGGCCATGGAGGAAAGACACTGACATGCAGGGTGGGGGGAGCTTTCAGGTGGGTGCTTTGAGAGTTAGCATGGGAAAAGCTGACGTAGGGAGGAGGTGAGAAGTTTCCAAAGCCTCCAGCATAGCAGCAGACACCTGCTTCTTCCAAAACCAGCTGAACCTGTCTCGCTGCCGTCATCTCTGCGGTTTTAGGGCGTTCTAAGCCCCCGGCCGGCTGAAGGGCACGGGGCTCGAGGGCTGCACCCTCCTCGTGCACCAGACCAAGCTCTTCCTCTTTGAAAAGTGGTTTTTTTCTCTGCTCTACTCAGGGACCTGCTGGGGCAGGTGGAGGTCTGGCCCCTGCTGTCGGACAGGCTGAGCACTTCCAGGCAGGAACAAGCCCGCCCATACGGCCCCACAGAGCTGGGAGTCAGGGGTAGGGAAGTACAGGGTGGTTTTGCTTGGTTTGTTTTTAGGAAAAGAGGTTTTAAGTCTTCTTTTAAAAAACATGATAATATTTTCAGATTTTCTTTTAAGATAATTTAATAAACTTTTTTAATTAAAGATTAATTCAATACTTTTTGAAAGTTTTTTTAAAGAGTTTTATTTTTATTGGAGAGTTTAAGACTTTAGGAGGAAAATGTAGAATTTATGAGTTCTCAAAAAAACAACTGAAAAGGAGAATTTAACACTTTGTTTTAAAAGGAGAATTTTAATCTATTGGTTTTTTAGAGAGGTTTTATGACTTTTTTTAAAGAGAAGAATTTATGGTTGTTGGGGGAGGTTTTAAAAGAAGAATTTCAGACTTTTTTTAAGGAGAATTTCAGACTTTTCTTTGAACATCTGAGGTGACGCGGG